>VZSJ01005128.1:151281-192206 GCA_013398405.1 Pheucticus melanocephalus | reverse complement strand
GGGAGAGGACTAAATCCTTAGATGCTGGCCTTGCTTTAATTGATATGTTTGCCTGGTTCTTTCTAGTATCTTTTGGAAGTTACTCAGTGGAAAATAAACATGCAGTAGTCTTCCTTTTCTAAATAACAACTATACCAACATCATGAAAACATTTTTTCTGCTTCTCTGTAAAAGCATCAAGAGTACAAACAGTCACATCTTTTGCTGGTGTGCTCTCTCTCTCTTGCTCACTGTCTCTCTCTCCCCACTCCTTTCCCTTTGAGCACCATGTCAAAGACCATTCTAATAATATGTACAAAAAAACTCCACACCAATTGTATCCCTGAATGTGATGAAGTTTGGATCACATTTCAGTTTTGGAATTGTAGTGAATTTGCAAACGCGAGAACCAGTTTGAATGACATGTTGAAGTTTTGTCTCAATGCACTGATCTATATGCCAAAATGTCTGCATCTTAAGAAAGGTTATTGATGTGATAATCTAAAGATATGTCAAACAAGGGAAGTTTTGTGGGAGGAGGAAATACATGTTTTATTGCTCTTATTTATATAGAGGAGAAAACGATGAGATTTGGCAGAAATAAATGGCTTTTTTAGTCATATGCAATAGAAGATCAACAGTAAAGATGCAGACCAAACACTGGAATAATACACAATTCACTCACAGTCTTCAATGTAAGAACTACTAAGAAAGAGGTAATAGATGCAAGAGAATATAGTTCTGTAAAGTTAAACAATAAAAAAAACTGTTCCATGTGCAATGTAATTGAGAAAATTGCACAAATATATGGTTAGCTTTAAAGTTAGATTTTCACTAGTGGAACACATAAGTGTTGCATATAGGTAAAGCCTAATAAAATAAGGACCTTTTTATCCTTGTAAAATTCTGCTACTAAAAAGACCTACTTCAGCCCAGTGGAAGAGGACTATGGGAGAGCAACTCAGCTGGAATAGGGATAGAGAGACATGAGAGATGTGCTGTGTGGCTGCCATATGACCACATTTTGATGTGTGGTGGTTGGTGGATGCTGGTTCTTGGCTTCTTTTTTCTACCTCTGTCGAGGTCAGGCACTTGAGACAGTATTTCACATTCAGGCTTAGATGTTTATTTTTTCTTATCTATGTTACAGTCTCACAGGCAGTGAGTTCTGAAGTATTTCACTCACAATGTGCAAAATGGCTAACTATCTTTCCTTACAAGGTGTTTTAAGGTTAAACTATCCAATTAAGAAATTACACCTAAATTAATTTCACTTTTAACCCAATAACTAATCACTCAAAGTCTGCAATGCAGACTTTCTGTCCAATTATAAAATACCACCCAAATCCATGAAGAAGAAGGAAGAAGAAGGTAAAGAAGGACCAGCCTCCACCCTGAAACCTCAATCTTGCTTCCTATATATATTACTATATTTTAAAACCTTTGAGTTTTCCACCCTGTGATATTACACACTTCTAATCAACTCCACACCCATAATGCCAGTGCTATCAATCAATTTTGGAAGCCTTCTCCACAGCCTCAGGTCAAATGCAGTGCTCTCCTGGAAATCAGAGTCTGTCTGCACAGAAAATCTAAAATTCTCAGCATCCAGGACTCCAACAGGTTGACTTGGGCTTGTTGTGCCTTAAAACTATGTAAAATGATACCTGGTTAACTGTTTTAAAAAGGCCTGTTTTTCGCAATAAAGCATCTCTCCTTTGCTCTGCCTGGGGACTCTGCATCACTCAGCATCATGACACATAAATATTTGATTGCCTAAATATGTCTTTTAAGTTACAGTTTTAACGTTGTGCAAAGGCTGAACCAGAAATGAGAGCTTTATTAAGAACTTCCTTTACTTTCTATATTCAAAAACAGAGGGGGTAGAAGAAGTGAATTTTTTGGCCTTTCATGTATCCTTATACTTAAAGCATCTTAAAAATACTAATTTAGAAAAAATCCTTTAAATAAGCAGTTCATAGAAGATGGTTACTCATATAGTGTCCTGATGCTTGTACTTGTATTACAAAAGAGTAGGAGAGGCGTGAAAAGAAATAGTGACTCATCAGATTGCTAGGGTCCAAGATAATGATAATGAAATAAAATCTCTGGTAGCCACACTTTCTGTTGTATTTTAAATGAATCACTAGTCTATTTTTAATTTGGTGTGTACTGTTCCTGACACTGAAGAGTACATGGTAACAAAAAAAAATAAAATAAAATTAAAAGAAACTTACAAAAAAATAGTCTTCTTTCCAGAATAATCTGCAGTAACACAGTATTTTAATTTGGACCATGTAGTTCATAGCAGAAAACAAACAGGACAACAGCAATACCTGATTCACTGACAAAAGAAATCAAAGGAGAATCTTTGATGTTTTTTAATAAAAGCATAGGCTCTCAATATTGCTGTCATAAGGATATGATAAAAGAAAAAGCAAAACTCTACAAAAAATCTAGCATTCTTTATCCCTAATTAAACTACTAAAAAGATCAAATCTTATACTGGAAAGGGTGACTGTTTCTGTCAAGAAACAGCCTTTGACTTCAGAAAGCATATTTTAGAAACCATGTCAAAATGGGTTATTTAAAAGTGATAACAGACCATCAGGAGATGCTTTTCTCTCCTTTGACTATTGGAAAATCCTCTAGACAATTTTGCGATGACTGAAATTGGGAGTGATTAATTTGTTTGTTTTTTCATCATATATGCAAAGACTATCTGATGCCTGTGGTGAGCTGAGAGGAACAATTGGCTAGGTGGAATGAAATGAAGAGTTTGTATATTACCATGCTGTAATATTAACACAAACTTCCATTGATTAAGGCATCTTTTCTTGGAGTGAAACCTAGAAGAAATAATTGTGGTTTTTCTTTTTTTTTTAACTGAAGCTTTGTTCCTGTGTCAGTCTCAGCCAAACTGATCAAGCTATGTGTTTGTAAGATAAATCTAATTTTTGCCTTTTTTTTTTTATCCTTCTTCAGTCTACATGTGCCAGGAGCCATTTTCTTGTTTCCCATTTTCACTATCAATAGTAGATATTAAAAGGATCTGTGGGTAAGTAATAGTAATACATATAGAAGAGGAAATTATTTATGAAAAGCAGATGTATGGCCATGCTAGAATAGGATCAGACAGACTGTGATGTAGTCCTAATTCAACAGGAAGCTCAAACCACAGTAGGAAGCAGTTGATAACCAAAACAACACTTGTCAGGCTTGCTGCCCCAAAAATGGCAAATTGTGAGCTGTTCTGTCATTGTCATTGTTTGCTTAACAGGTAAGTTCTATTTCTATTCCCTCACTGAGCTGGAAAGACACTCAGAAAAGGATCAATTTTTTCTCCATTTTTTCCCAAAAATTGTATTTTTATTCTTAATTCAGGAACCAAAATGATGGCAGAAGTGAGGGAGTGAGTGAGTGAGGGAGGAAGGGGAGGAAAGGAAGGGAAGGAAGGCAAACAAATTTCCATCCTTCCTGAGTGAAAATAAATCTCATGAGAATGTCTTACCGGTGGTGACTAAACAGGTTACAGAAGGTGGGGGTAGCAGGAACCAAATTAGAAACTCCCTGTAGGAAAAGAAGGTGCAATTATTTTCCATTTTTGCAAAGAAAAATGCAGTTATGTAGATGAGGGACAGCCCCTGTTGCTGTGAACCACTGTTGGTTGAACAATACTAAGCTTCAATATGGCTGTCATGAGCACAGAGTGGTGATGTTCAAGGCTCTGGGGAACACAATGCAATGTGGGTGTTTTGTTTGTTTTGGGGACAGGCACATAATTTTGGTCTGGTAATACTTTTTAAGCTTTCTTATATTCATCCTTATTTTTTCATTCCTACTTTATGATTTTGACCACAAGTTTCTCCTCTATGCAGAGCTGCTTGTTAGACATTAATTTTTAAGTTAGGGTAGTTTCTGGCTGCAGACAGTACATGCAGACAATACATCAGAAGTGGTTTGAGAATTTTTTCTGCTGGGTGCTGTGTCTTTGCTTACATGACAATTTTTGGTTCAGGACTGCTGCTTTTAGAAGCTGATGAATTCAAAATAGTTAAAGTAGGCTGAAGAGAACTGGATGGGAAGGATACAAGTAAAAGTAACTAGATGTGGATGAGAAATGCAGGTGTCTCGGCAACTCATGTACTTTTCATTGCAGTGCTTAAATAGAATTTTTACTGTCATTATGGTATTCATATGCTTTCTCAATATGTTATTACACACCCTTACTCTTGGCTTGGCTCTAAAGACATTAGGCATCCTTCTCTTTTTGACTCTGAAGACATGTATCAGTATCTACTTAGACATGTGCAAGTTTTTGCTCAAAATTTATCTAAACCTCAGCAATGAGTTATGCAGTGCAAGGCTGTTGCATGATTGTAATACTGTATATTCCACCTATTCCTGTGGGATACAGATTTTTAGAAAGATGACTGTACTGACTACCAGATACATGCAAATGGAAAAATGACAGCTTTAAGCCCCTTTCAGTATTAAGTATTCAAGTATTTCATACTATCACACACACAACAATATTTTTCCTACAAGACAGAGCTCATATAAGAATGATGCAGTATATATCTAAATTTTGTTTCCTTTGCTTTTCTTGTAATTTAATTCAAGAAATTGTGAGGCCATATCCAGTTGACCTGAAAATCTCCTTTTAAAGCACTTCAGTGGAAAACATCTTCAGTGCCTGGTATTGTATTACTGCATATATATATATATATATATATATGTGTGTGTATGTGTGTGTGTGTGTATACACTAGATATATAGCTGTCATTTAGAAATGAGACTAGAATGCTGTTCTTATAATTCTGCCAGAATATACAAAGCTTCTGAATGGGGATGGAAACTACATCAGGTGTTCATACTGCGTCTTACGGAAGCTAGCATCAATTCTGTATACAGAACATGGCAATGACCATTCTTAATATAAAGACCAACTTCTGTAGTCTGATTCCTCTACAGAACATTGTGTTACAGGCTGATTCCTTCACAGGCTTTAGTACACTGAACATTATCCCAGTAACAACTCAGATTTAGTGGATTTCCTCTGACTTGCCATGGAGGCCAGATTCATCTGATTCTGTTCAATATATTCATCAAAACTAAGAGGGAAAAGGTTAACTTTTTTCTATGTAAGGGAAAGCTTTTATAAGGAAAACTGCCATTCTTGTGCATGTTCATTGTGAGAATTGACATAGCATTCATAACACAGACTCATGACTAGCTGCAGAATTGTGGGTTGTGACAAATATTTGGCCCTTCATCATAACACCACAGATTTAGATGGCATGGGTTTCCCATGCCTCGTTGCCAAATAATTTCTGTATGCAAAAAAAAAAAGATATGTAAAAAATCCCCCGTGCAGAACAGCTACAATTATTTGGCTGAGCTGTGTGTTCTTTGCAGTACCCTAATTCCATCATTGCAATGGCACCACCTGTCAGAAAAACAAGAATAAAGCCTTCATAACCTCTACTGACTTTACTCTTAATTAAGCTAATGGCTGACTCTGAATAGATGCTCTAGCCTTGCAGCTCCTAACAATGTCATTATGAGCTATGGATGCTCAGAACCCCTTCCCACTGAGCCATGAATCCTTATTTGTGGTGTTTGCTTTAATGTGAAGTTGTCAGGATTGTTTGCATGGAAAGTTTTGACATAAACTCTTTTCCCTCTGTCAAAAATAAATGCCTGTTTCATAGCTTTAGCTTGTAAGCTCTCTACTGCGGAGTCTGTCTTGATTTTCATGCCCTGGACAATGCCAGTAATGCTGTTGGTTTTATGTAGTAAACTAGAAGTATAACCCTTTTACAGCTTCCTACAGGTACTGCAGAAATTCCTAATCATGCCTCAGCAACAGAGATCAGCACTAAGCTTTGAAAAGAAGCAGAAGCAGTCACCAGACAAACTGCTTTTCATGACAGCTCTAACTGGGAAGGAGGCAGGGTACAGCCAGACTGAATCCAGTCTCTTTACACTTGTAACCATATGTACAGAGGAACAACAGTCTGGGACAATTAAAGTCTCTTCATTTAGTGTTTGTCATTAAGAGGGTGTGTCTGTACAATATGCCTTTGGCTCAAAAGAAGTTTCTCACCCTATAAAAATGTCCTTAGCTAAATAAAAAATAAATTCACCTCTCCCCATTCTCTTATAATTCCAATTCTATAAATTTGGGGTGAATATTTATCTTACAGAAAGAAGAGAGGTTGCTGTTACAAAACCTTAAGTCTGGCTGTAGATACAATATAATAACCTATAAAATGTATTTGCTCACAGTGATCCATTAGTGACCTAGTACAACTTATGATTAAAGCCAAGATTGTTAAGTGAGTTTGCCTGACAATATTGCCTGACCTAGTACAACTTATGATTAAAGCCAAGATTGTTAAGTGAGTTTGCCTGACAATATTGGTGGGTGAGTTTGCCTTTTTGCCTTTTGAGGTGAAAGTAAGGTCCTTTTTGTGCATTCTTGTCAAGGTTATCTGAAAGAATGGAAGAACAATCACAACATTCATCCCCAAAGGGAAGAAGGAGGAATACAGATGCATGGATGTGTGTTTCTCTGTCTGTGTTTGGGTCACCATGTGTATGAGAAGAACACTGTTTATGCATTACAAAAAATCTTAGTCCTTTTTTTTTTTTCCTTATAAAACATCACTACTAAATCCAATGTAAATTTATACTGCAAGATGGCATAACTTAGTCTAAAATGAAAGTCAATAAAATAAATAATCTGAGACAGATAATCAGCTCATTCTCAACTCCATACCGCCTGTCCTGTTAGGTCTTTGGACTAACTTGGATAAGCTACAGATAAGATCAAATTGGCTACTGCAAGACTGACAGCCAACTTCTTCAAGGTTTTAAAAAAAAAAAAAACAAAACCAAGACTCACAATCATTCCATAAAATTAAGACTTTATACTCACTTCTATCTAATTTCCATGATCTTTAGATATTTTTTATCACAGTACGGTGCCATAGCACTCACAGCACATCCTAAGAGTATCCAGACTCCTGGCAGTCATTGTGAACTGTGGCTGTCAGATAAAGTATGGCAATTAGCACATCACCACATGCAGGGGTATGGTCTATGTGCTCTTACTGATGCAGCTGCTATTGTGCATAGGCTGCCTAATGGATCAGCTTTTCCTTGTCTTTTTTCCAAGGACTGTTGCCTATAAAGGCTCTTGGCACCTGGGGAAATTTCTAGGTCATAATTGAAAGATGTCTACATCAGGCCAAATCTACTAACTTGTCCACAGTCTTTCCCAAGTGAGTAAATATTTTGATTTCTTTCTCAAGCTTAATATCAATGAAAACATTTGAAGCGCCTTTCTTCTGAAGTTAGCATTTTCCCTCTATGCACAAAATTACACCTAAAAAAAAGATGAATTACCATGTTAATAATAACCTAGTTGTATTGCTGTGATTAATGTTTGCAGAGCCAGGCCAAATATGATTTGTCTTATGCTGGAATAAAAAACTACACAACTTTGACAAAAATGAATTGATAGTGTCGTGTTTAATCAAACTTCCATAACTTTTTTCTCTTGCTTATATGCAATTTTCCTAGCTTATAGAATTTTCTGGACAGTTTGTTAGCTGAAATATTTTGTTTCAAATTAAGATTTCTGAAGAAAAGTTAAAACCAGGTGTTAATAAAGAAAATAGTTATTTACAAAGCAAATAGTTGATTTAACAGCAGCATCTATGCCTTCCAAGCATAGATAGCAAAAAAAATTACTCTAAATTATTCCCTTGGTCTTGGGTAAATAAAATGTGTTTCAGATGAGAACCGTCTTCTTTTCCTCAGACATCTAGGGAGTGAGTGTGAGTGTGTCTTTGGAGTATTTACACAAAATTGGCATAAACATGGACTGAGATTCTCCTCAGCTAATAAAAAAAACAAAAAAAAACCAAAAAAAACCCCAAAAAAACATATAGTAAAAGAAGTCTTTAAAGGAATCAGTAGACACTGAAGCAGACACTAAGCTGTGTAAGATTGTCCCGTCAGGACGTCCCTGCTAGCAAACCAGCACCACCAGCAGCTGTGGGATACTCTCCAACGAGTCAAGAGAGCGTCTAAGGCTCTCGCCTTGTTCAGGGATGTGGCTCACACAACAACCAGCAGAAGAAATAGGAGACTAGACTCCAGCTGGCTGATTTATTGAATCTCGGCATGGAGACAACACCCCCAGGCGAGCCAAGAGCCAAAGACAGTGGTGAAGGGCTTACAAGAGTTTATAAAGAGGGGAGGGATTGGGGGTGGAGTTGGTCCCCTGGTGACCAGGTCTGCAAGGGGGAGTGGGGTACAGAAGATTGACATTCAGAATACACCAATGGGAATAACTTTAGGGTGGGGCCCTGGCCTCTGAACCAATCACTTGATGCCCAGGCTGGAAGCTTCTAGAGAGAAGGGATGGGTCGCCAAGTAACAGACCGGACACTAGGGAGGGATCAGGGGAAGGATACATTGGTTTCCAGGGTAATTGGGGAGGAGACAGGGTGAATGACAATACAAGAGAGGGAGGAGAGAACCAGGGCATAACCATTACAGCAGAGAGGGGGAAACAGAGCAGTCCAGCCTACAATTTATACAATCACGGCATATAAAACACAACACAACACAGACACCATAATCTCCAGTTTCTGTAGTCCCAGCCTCTGTGCACAATAAAGGCTCTTTCACAAAGCTCAGTCATGATGTGCTAACTTACTGCTTCTTGATGAATTTACAGAATTTTGTTGCACACTATGAACAGCAACAACACAAATGTCCTCATTTGGACAGCCAGAGAAAAATACATGTCTGTTCTGTCCCTTTGATTCAAATTCCACTCAACTTTCTTATTATTTAAAAGAAAAAGAAAATTTACAAGAAAAGAAAAAACTCCTAAATGTATTTCCTTCAGAACTATTTCTAGTTCAGAAAGTAGTAAATATTTTTTTATTCCAATACTGTGTTTTTATTAAAGAAAAGCAAATGCTTGGTTTTTTTCAAGTTGTTACTATTGTCAGCATATATACATGCCAGCTAAATAACCTGACACATACAGCAAAAAAAGTTTCACCAAGATATATATTCAGCCAAGCTTGTGCCTGGTTTTGAAATAACTCCATCAAAATTAGGGTCAAAGTTTCAGTTAAACAAATTGACCCTGTTAATATATGTTTCTCAAAAAATTGCATTTTTACATGGAGTCGGAGATGGCTTGACACATCATCAAGTCCTCATTCACTGAAAATTTGTCTACAGACCAGACAAATATGGATAAGCCAACCAAGCATAATTTATGCCAGCTCCTAATATAAGGTAAAAATGTACGATTAACAGCTGCTTCAAAAAACAGTGTGCAAGGAAATGAAACCAAGTACACGTTGCTTACATAGAGAACAGAGCACAGCATCATTTCATGACATGCAGCACACCTACCATTGTACAGAAAAACTTTTCAAATATGGTATTGTCCAGTGGCAAGGGACAGACCAGCACAAAGGTGTTCCTCAGAGTGTCACATTTTTTAGTTCGGCAGGATGTCAGGTCAAACCAATCCTTCCTTACAATGAGGAAATAAATTCATACTTAAAGCTCTAGAATTGAGTATAAGGTGTTCAGATTTTAGAACAGGAAGATCCGTCCAATGACTATAAAAGAACTTCCTTCGATATTGAGCCCTGGGACAACAGAAATTTTGCTGTATTTTCTCTTTTTCACGATGCAGTGATCATTTGCAAATCATTAACCCCTTTGATTTACTTAAACAGACATCATTTAGTGATCATGTGCATGATTTAATCCTGCATCCCATGAAGCCAGTAAAATTACCACAGGCAGGCTTTTTTACCTCTTTCCCAACAATCCTACCAGTCTTGACCTTCAGAATAATGGATAGAAGTGTAAGATGATGCATTAATTTAAAAAAAAATTTTTAGAAATATATTGCAAAATTTAATTACAACTCAGCTCATTATTTTTTTATCTTGGTGCTCCTTAAAGCTTTGCCATAGTGTGGGTACATATCACAGAAAACACAGCAATTAAGATGCATCGCAACATTATGGCTTAATGCTAAACTCAAAGGCAAAAAGCAAACTGTGGTGTCAGTTTATTTACCGTCATTTCAAAAGCACTCAGATGGTAGTTAAAAAGGTAAAAAAAGGATTTTTTTTTCTGCCACGTTCCTACCAATATTAAAATTATGAAGGAGATAAGAATTGAGTAGAAGAAAAACAAATTATCTGCTCTGCTAAGTTTTTTAGACTGGCCTGCAGGAGATCCTGATTTTACTTCAGTTTCTGCTACTACTAGTAAGCAATACTGATTGTTTTCACATTTACATCAAGGAGAAAGTAATATACTTATTAAATAAGTAAAAATTACAAATAAGTAAACTAATAAAGATATAATTATCAAAGTAATTATTTCATTAATATTAAAACCCCTTTATTTAAAAGTATTTTATAAAACAACTCCCTTATGTTTCCATAGGGTACCATACACTGGTATCAAAATAGATTCTAGTTGTATATTCATGGCAGAAAAGTCTGCTTTTCAAATATTTTCTTACCCAAACTTCTCTCTGAAACTAGCAGGCTATGCTTCTTTGTGTTTTAAGTCAGTTTCACCAGATTTTGGTTACTCCATCTCATACAATACAAATCATGGGATGCTTAACCTCTTTCTTTTAGACTTAGGGGCATTGGAATGTCGTGTTGTGGTCAAGAATTAACAAAGTTTTTTGCATTAACTTATTTTGGGTTATTTCTCTGAACCTGATATAACCTAGAAATTCTGGCTTTAAATTAATTCAGGAAAACTATTCTTGGGTGAAAACAAATAAATTAATGTTTAAAAAGTTATGTGTTTTTACAACAGATTCCCATTTGGTATCATGAGCATATCTCACTTCAATATTTTTGGGTGAATAAATTCCACCAAGCAGTTTGTATCACAAGTTGCTGAGAGAACATTTTGTTTCTTGAGCTGTGCACCCTGCTTATTGCATATTCTGGGAAGGTTTTGATGCTCTGAAGTGACACATCAGCATGTCTGTGCATACACCAAGTATATCTGTGGAAACTCTGACAGACTCTTAAACATAGCAGATACCACTTACACTGCATTAATGTTCTCTGAGTATCTAAAGTAATCAGAAGAATATAACTAATATACTTGAGATATTTTTCTAAAGAGCCTGTAAAGGCTTTCATAGAACACCGACAGTTTCTGAATTAACCAGAAGAAAATTTTTAATGAAGTAAATTTTCTTCTACAAGGCATCCACAATTTCTGCATAAAATACTGTTACTTAAACTGAAATAAATCAGTGAGCTAAAATCTGATTCTAAAGAGGCAAGGCCTTAAATGGGATTCTGTTCATCTGGAAGGGGTCTATTTCTTACAGGTGAGCTTAGACCTCAAAGCAATATATTGAACAAAGCTGTACTTAATGACTGTAATTTTATATAATACTAAAGAAGCAAATTCTAGATGCTCCATGCAACATACATTAACCTTCTATCACCAAAATCCTCAAAAAATCTGTATTTAAAGTCTAAGAGAGAGTTCAAAGAAATTATCAATAGAAAACAAGAAAATCTGAGCACATATTTTCCATGGCTTCAGTACTTGAAAGTCATGAATACTCAGTGTCTTCCACTATCTGCAATTTTTTCTAAATAGTTTTTTCCATCCAGACCAAAAAAGTTAGCCACAGCTTTCAGTTTTTCTATATATTTCCTTCTGGTGTCTGTGCCACCCACACACTGGGTAGTTTTAGTTTCTGTGTGACTCAGCTTCCAAAGTAACTTGATCTCATTCTACCATTCTCCTTTGCTTTACTAATGGCATTTCTAAATTCTGCTTATATTGCAGATTTATGTGCAACTGATGCACTGATGAGCGCAGAAATCTTCCTGTCAGCCATTTTAAGAAGGTTTATGGCCTTGAAACAGGAACTGAGAAAAATATGAAGGGCAGAACATTCCTCTTCTTTGCCTTTCCTAAAGCAGCAACAGTACATTTCAGCTTTAGCACACACACGCCTTTGCCATATGCCTAAATCCATCTAAAACGTGTTTGATTTATTAACAACCTCTTAGGTTTTGGCACAATTTTTTGACACATTTAATAAAATCATGAAAATACATTTTTAGCCCTAACTGAAAACCCAGTCATCCGTTTGCCAACAAATATCTCCCAGTGCTAATAATTTGGTCACTTACTGATGTATATTTCCAAAACTTGTTACTGCACATCATGTCATGCTGTCTCAAGGCAAGTTTACTCCCCCTTTATCAAAATTTGTTAGAATTGCACAAAGTTCAAAATTTGTTAGAATTGCACAAAGTTCTATACTGGATCACTTTTCCAAGTGAGACTGTAATGTGAAAACTGAAGTGACTGAGACACCAAAATATATATAATTTCAGCACTTTGCTGCAAAACTCTACAAAGTCAGGGTGGCTGAGGACAAGTACCCAAAATTTTAAATCCATTATGCCCAGTAAATTCCAGAATATCAAATAAAGAAAGAACACTAATTTTTGAAAACATATCAATATTTGAAGTCCACAAAACCAAAAATATTCTGCCATCAAGTGTAGTATTTTGATCTTGTCAACTCCAACTCTCATATGTGTCAAACTTTGTGGCAATATACAGTAAAAGCTATAGTCCTGAAGAGAAAATCAGCTCTCATGAATATAATTATGCCATTGCAATCACCTTGGTTGTGAACCTGACTTGTCAGTGTGATAAGTGTATGCTTGGAATGAGCAGTCTATGTATATAGGAAAGAAATCAACCTGGGATTTTGAGCAATGTCATAGTTTAAATTGGAAGGAGTTCTGGTGCTTCATAATATGTCAACAATCTTACAGGCTTAACAAAGAATACAAGAAGTTCTTAGCTCTGTGTGTGGGCAGCTGAGAGTCTTTAGGGCTCTGCTCAAAGAATAACAGAATATTTTAGAAAGTGCCTCTGGAAAGAAATGTAATTCAACTCTGGACTTTAAACAGGTTTTACTTTAGCATGAGATCTGACACTCTGTGTTGCTCAGCTGAGCCTTGTGATTCTCTGACCTTCATGTGAATCCCCATAAGCAGCAGCATAAGAATCCAAATAGCTGCTAAATGGATTTGGACTACCAAAAAAAAAGGGAAAAAACAAGTGGAGATCTCATCTCTGAGGACAGGAGAAACAAAATAATCATCTACAAATGATGTAAGGTCACTGATAACATCCTAATGCAACTGTAAGTAGTGACAGAGCATTTTCCAGTGGAGAACTAGATACGGTCATGATTGGAATGTTGCTGTTAATTTCTATTCACCTGTAATTGTGGACTACGCAAAATCCAAGACGGACAGCCCATTTAAAGCTACAAAACTGTAATTTTTTTCTGATTAGTCACATTTAATTAAAAAGCAATTTGAGAGTAAGCCTCTGAATCCTGAATAATTCTGTTCATTTGGTATGGCAAACCTCAAAACAAGTCTACATCTTCTCTTGCAAGGACGAATACTTTTGGATACACCCCATAGGTTACCTATGAATTTGTTGTCATAGCTGTATATCAAACTGTTTGAATTACTGTAGAAAAACTGGTTTAATTTCTGTCTTAAAGGGTTACAATGCAATACCCTTATAGGAAAATGAAAAAAAAAATGTTAACATTCTGTTAACATTCATTCATGTTCTGACATCGAGTGAATCTGTGGAGAACACACCAAACCTTAACAGTGTTGAAAAGATCTGCTTCAATGGGATTGGAAAGACATCTTGAAGAACAGCTATTCCTAGGCAAGGAAAGATTATAGCTGGCAATGTTAAAATTAATAATTTTTGCAATATCTCTTAGAAATATATTGTAGCTATTATTAGGTCATTTAATTGGTGCCATAACACCTTACCAATACAGATTTTCCCTTGCTAAATATGAGCCACGAATCACATATTTTACCTTTCTTTTTTTATCTTGAACCTTATTAAAATCGTTTTAATATTTTGTCTGAAGGTACAACTGACTTAGAGAAAAACAACAACTGTCCATTATTACAAGAATGGTGACATCTGCAATGATATAATAGATATTTCGTTGTCCCCAAAAATGTAGTCCCAGTCCCTTCCAGGGATTCAAAAACTTAGTTTTTGTCACTGTAGGTCTTATGGGCTCCTTGAAACCTGGGGACACAAAGGCCTAAAAGAAAGTAAACACTTCTCCTATTGATTTATGCCTGCTGGGAAAGCTTTCTAACATTGAAAAAGGCATTATAAAACAGTGCTAAACTTGGATTGTAACAGATGGGCATTAGGATCTAAGACAATGGACATGAAAAAGTAAATATGAAGGCTGTTATCTCATATTGTAATTCTCTGATTGTAAATAACATATTTTGCTCAAGCAGATCCTATATTGTTCCACTATTTCCAAAGTCCCCCAATTATTATTAATTGTAATAAGTCTCTATTACTAAGTACATAACGTTCTTGCTGTTGTATGAATGAAAGAAATATTTCTAATGGTAAGATTATTTCAAAGAATCTAAAAGAAAGCAAAGCATTTTATTCTCTTACAGAAACAGAAAAAGAAAAAGGCATTTTTCTCTATGCATCCAAAGAATAAATTTGGTATTTCATTGTTTTGTGTCTGTGTTTAAACCAGCTATGTCTTTTCATCTGTCCAGCAGATTTGAATGAAATATTTGTTTTAAAAATCAATTTGAGTCAAAGGCAAATAGGAATGGATAATGAAACACTAACAAGCTAAACCAAAACATAATATTTTTCAGTATGAAATGGTGTAAAAAAAACATAATCATATTTGGCAAACAGACAGACAAATGTGTATAAAACATTGGGGAAACAGTGAAAAAAAAAAAAACAACAAATCAGCATAGAAGGAGGAAGGAAGCTGCAAAACACAGAAGACCTCCCTGAAGTTTCAGGGGGAAAATTTTTAATTTTATTGTCTCCAAAGTTGATTTTTGCCTGTAACATTTATAAAATATTGAAAGATAAGAAAGAAGGCAACATGGATATGAATCCTGTGGCTTGTTTTATTTTCCCTTTAAAAAGCTGCCATAAATCTTGGATGAAGCAAATAAATCTGACAATTTTCGTCTTAGTTCTTTCCCATTATTCAAAACATAAATGATCCTGATGGAATTAGAACTAAACACAATGTCTTTTTTTCTGTGATCTTCATATCCAATGATCTACAGATTTACACTGGGCAAGTTAAACCAGGTTTTCCCTCCTATTCTAAAGAGCCTGTTTGTGTTTGTGTATGTGCAGGTACATGCATTCATGTGTCCATGTGTGTACCTACTCTCATGCTTGAATAAATACCTGAAATTTTAGGAGAAACTTGAAAAAAATTCTAATGGAAAAGGGAAAGGATAAGAAAAAGCTATCAGTATAACTACTTCTTTTTATTTTTTTCCTTTGTAAGTCACACTGGAGCAAACTCATATTGGTAGCAAATGTTATAGACAGAAGAGATGCAGAAGAATTTATCTGGACAATTTTCTTTTTCACCATTAAAGCCTTGCAGGGTTTTTGGCAATTGAGGAATATCTTTTGGCACGGTTGTTGCTTTTACATCCCAGAACAAATGAAATCACACACAGCATTTCTACAAATGGCTGGATGTGAAATAAAACTGACTAAGGAACCGCATGTAAGAGATGCTGAAGTGGAGTCACATGGAATGTTAAGCACTGTCAACAAGAAAAAATACTATATCTGTTATCTGATTGCTTATTTTGCCAGGAAAATGTTAAATCCACTGGAGAATTTTCAAAACAACATTTTCTTAACAGAAAAATGTATTCTATATTGCTGTTACATTGTCATTGAAACATTTTGATTGCATCAAGATGAAAGGAAAATGTTCAAAATAATTCAAGAAAGAGCATATTGCAGCTCGTGTCATTTGAAATTTACATTTTGTATTTTATTCCAGTGTTCTAATTTGATGTACCTTATTGAACAACATCATCAGTGTTTTATACTAGAAGTGGCAATATAAGCAAAACAAAAATATATTAAATTAGATATTTCATTGAAATCACACCTGTTCCATGCTTTTTTTGTAAATTCTGTTCTCTTCTTCCATTGTTCTTGGCTTTTAGATCAATAGATAATGGCAATCATCTTTTATATACTTGAATTTACTGCAGGAGTGAAACCTCATTTCATTACTAGATCTAGTGAGAAAAGGGTTCTGAAAATTATTCACTCAGTAACTATAATTATTTTTAATAATTATTATTGTCCACAAGGGTCTCTAACTGCTCAGAACTCAAGGTCAAGTTGAGTTCATTTTAATTGGTTAGAGATGTTACTTAGTGGAATGTTTGCTTCCTGACTACAATGAATATATATCTTAAAATTATGTCCACAGATAAATAATTACATCCCATGAATTGCCTCCTAAAATTTCATCATTATTTTAATTGTACATCTTACAGTTTATTTCTTGAATAGATATCCATGAGAGTTTTTTAATATTCCTCAAATAAAAGCATGAAAATTTTTTTCTGAAATGTTGCAGATTTTTTTCTTATTTGTGTCAATGTAATGCTTATTATAATTATTTTTCAGCTATTTTATCACAAGCTATTAATTAGAAAAAAAATTAAATGTACTCTGCTTCATGAGAATTTCTTTAAAATAAGTATAAAAGTGTTAAAAATATTAAAGTATAAAAATACTTTCTTCTAGTCTACTCCACAACAATTTTTAAGTTATCTTGGAGGAAAGTAGTTGTAGTATTTCTCTATGTGATGTCTGTAATCCCTTAGGAATGGAAGCCACTTGTGCCAGCTCTCGTAGCCCATTTGGATTTAGTCCAGCCAGAGTCATTTATCATGGAATTGTACATGGTTTGGATTGGAACTGACCATAAAGGACTGACCAAGGCAGGGCCTTGTTCCAACTGCCCTGCCATGGGCAGCAACACTGCCACTGGACCAGGCTTCTCAGATCTCCATCCAGCCTGGCCTGGAACACTTCCCAGGATGGGGCATCAACAACCTCGTCAGGCAACCTTGTCCAGTGCTGCACCACCCTCACAGCAAAGAATTTCTTCCCAATAGCCCATTTAAATCTACCATCTTTCAGCTTAAGGCCATTTTTCTGTGGACTGTCACATTTGATGGTGCAGCAAAGCCATCTCCAGCTCTCTAAAAGGCCCCTTTCAGGTACTGGAAAGCTGCTGTCAGGTCTTGCTGGAGTCTTTTCTTCTACAGGCTGAACAACACCAGTTCTGTCAGCCTTTCTTCACACAAGAGATGCTGCAGACTTCGGATCACCTTAGTGGCTCTCCTCCAGACTCCCTGGATGAATGAGTACTCCAAGTGGAGTCCCACAAGAGCAGGGTAGAGTGGTAGAATCCACTCACTAGATCTCCTGGCTACACTTACTTTGATGCAACCCAGGACACAATTGACTTTGTTGGCTACAAGTGCAGATTGTCAAGACATGTTGAGCTTCTTGTCCACCAACACCCCTAAGCCTTTGAAGTGCAGGGCTGCACTTGATTCATTCTGCCCCCAGTCTGTATTTGTCTTTGGGATTGCTCCAACCCAGGTGCAGAACTTGGCCTTGTTGAAATTCACAAGGCTCTCACCGCCCTCATCTCAAGCCTGACAAAGTTCCTCTGGATGGTATCCCTGTACTCAGTGTGTCAACTGTACCACACCACTCTTTCTTTTTCTTCTTAACTCCCCTTCTCAGAATTTTTTAGTAACTTAAAATCAAATGGGTTTACAGTTTGCTAAGTTGAATAGCTAAGGCAATGCTTTGAGAAGGAAGGGTTTTATGTTGACTGAATATTACCCTAAATATTTTGCCACAGTT
The DNA here is from genome assembly GCA_013398405.1 of Pheucticus melanocephalus. Classification (NCBI taxonomy): domain Eukaryota; kingdom Metazoa; phylum Chordata; class Aves; order Passeriformes; family Cardinalidae; genus Pheucticus; species Pheucticus melanocephalus. The sequence goes on along the minus strand of VZSJ01005128.1, from coordinate 174,344 downwards.
CTCAGAATTTCTAAAGCTGTCAGTAAAGTCTGTTTTGTTCTTTTGACCTCTTGAGAATATCGAGTTGGTATCTCTCCTGTGAGTCTAACTCAGAGTACATGAACAAACATAAGCTCTTTTAAAAGTCTCATCAAGCAAGATTTTGGAGTTTAACTCATAAGCTCTCAGTCCATCCCCCAGTGTAGTTCCATGCACTCCAGATGGTTACTGACACAGAAGGCAACACTGCCTCCTCATCTCCCTTGTCAGTCCTTCCTAAGGATCCTGTATCCTTCCACTTCAATACTCCAGTCATAAGAGCCATCACACCACATCTCTGTGATGCCAATAAGGTCAGACCCCTGCAGGTATCCACACATCTCTTAACTTCTCTTGTTTATTCCCTATGTTGTGTGGGTTTGCATAGAGACTTTTAGTTTGGGCCCCTGATACTACTGACTTACTGCTGGAATGGCTGAAACTCCTTTTTGTTCCCCTTCATGGGCAGAAACTAATGTACAGACAGTTTCTTCCAAATATGAGAAAGAACTTCTTTTTTACTTCTTTGGTTTTTTCTCGAACTTTCTGCAAAGAAAAGAAAAAGGCTTTAATTCTTCTCAGATCTTTGCATGAAATGTTCAGACATCTCTGGAAACAATAATTCATAAAGAATGCACAGTAATTCAAACAGCAATCTATGGGCATATATATCATCCTGCAATGGTACATTAATCATTACCCTTCAAGACAGCCCAAGAGTGATGAAGTTTTTCCAATTGTGTCTACTGCAACTCAGCTATATTCAAGTGCTTTTAATCTGTGCTATTACATCAAAAAGTAGTAACTATATTTTAATCTAGAAATCTTTTATATATCCTTTGCAAAGTGATTGGAAAAGAATCATAAGCAAAGGAGAGGTGACTTAAATTCAGCATGCATGAGCATACACAGACACTGGTGTGCACACAGAAGAGTGATCTACAGAATACAAAATTAACATTGCTTCTGAAGGAGAAATTCAATCAGGTCCCTGAAGATAGATCTTCCTATGAAAAAGAAAGAAAGAAGGAGAGAAGGATGTGCATTTAGGCTAGGTACAATCCTGAAATTTATAGTATCTTGTGTCACTAGCCTGCAGCTCGTTCAATAGATTTCAGTTAGAAAAGGTAAGTGAAAGAGGTGAGAATTTAATTCTGCTTAGGCAGACAGAATTAAAAAAACAGTATAGCAGTGGGGATGATAAAACACCTTTCATGTTTAGAGACAAACAAGACAATTTCAAAAATTAAACTATTGTATTTATGTAAACCAAAATAAAACATATCAGACACTCCATGGACACTTAATGGAAAATTCTATACTTCTTTGGAACCTGGATTCATCTTAAGAAAAAAAGTTTTAGTCCTGGCAAAAAGATTTTCCCAAAATTCTTTCAAGGAGTTTAATGCCAAAAAGAGAACCTGTATTAAGGTTTCAATAGAAGAACACCATCTCTGAATGGAAATTTAATATTTTGGAAGTGACTTATTAGTTGTGATCATGAGCCAGTTGAAATCTACAAGATACACCAATACACAGTTTTCTAGTCCAAAAATAAACAAAAATATTATCTCTCATGATTATGATGAAGAAATCAGAGATGTTGACTGAAGCCTGTTTTTTTTTAGTGCAACCCTTTCAATTCAGACACAGGTGTTTCTCACTTTACACAGCACAGCACAGGCAACTTCTGTTGAGAAGAAGAACCAGCTGAGAATCTCATGACAGGCTCTGCAGGGAAATCTTCTTCCAAATTTGGCCCTGATAAAAAGCAAGCCTAAGTCAGGGACCAGATGCTCTCTGAGTGGTGGGGACTGGATAGCTGCCAGAGGCAGTGCATTCCAACAAAATACTTGTAAGTTGGGTGTGCAAAGACAGTGAGAAAGTCATTATACCTGAGTGACAATGGCACCTGTAACACATGAAGATGTTATCATCACTTTCCATCTTTTGGATCACAAACTGGGTGTTACAGTCCCAAAAGGAAAATCATCATTTCGAGTACGGTCAGAAAGCAGCATGCTCTGCTAAATGTTTATATTTCACTTTCCACAAGTATTAGACTTCCTGGAAACTGGCCTATTATTTTGTACCTAACAAATATCAAGTTTATGGAAATTCTACCGCTGCACCAAACTTCCTTCTTTTCTAACATCTTGAGATCTTATCAAGCCCTACAATTACCTGAAAGAAGGCTTCAGAGAAGTGGGAGTCAGACTCTTCTCCCAGGTAGCAAATGATAAAAGAGGAAATGGACTCAAGTTTCATAATGAGAGACTTAGGTTAGATGTTGGAAAAAAAATATCACTGGAAATGTGTTCAGACAATGGAACAAATTTCCCAGGAAAGAAATCGAGTCACCACCCCTGGAGGTATTTAAAAAATCTATAGATGCAGCACTAAGGGATTTGGTTTAGTGGTGGACTGAGGAATATTGCATTACAGGTGGTCTAAATGACTTTATTATCTTCCCCAACTTAAGTGATTCTATGATTCTATGATTCTATTCTATCTAATTTGTGACTCAGGCAAATATTATTTGACAGCCAAATATAGCCTTTTTTACAAGCATTTATACCCAGAAATTTAAAAGAAAAAGGTCTAAAGTGTTCCATGAAATATAATCTGATACTAACCTCAATTTACTTCTCTTTTAAAATCTTTTAAAATGTCACAACTATGATACTCTGGAGTTTGATCTTTTTCCTTTTTTAAATTTTACTCCTCTCTCTTAGCTACTGAAATTCTTGATACTTCTACTAAAAATTAAAGTTTATTCTCTTTTTTAATAGCAATGTGATCAAGAGAATTGTCCATTTAAAATAAAATTAGAAATACAGCTTACTAGAGCAGTCCATGAAATTATAGGCATGAAATTATTGAGACAGAACCACTAATCTTTAAACATACCCTTTCAGGCATACAGCTCCACAGGAATTAGAAGTTAAAGTTTATTACCTGCAAATCAGCTCAATCCAAATACCTGACAGAGGGGTAAGCAACACAAAGAATAGTATTTTATGGGTCAGGAAGCCCTTTCTGAAATCAAGCTTATTCAATCCCTTTCACTTTCTCTGACAATGACAGCAAACTACCAGCGTAAGTCAGTCTGAATATAAACATATTTTTCAATATCTAAAATTACTTAAAGAGAAAGATAATCAAGACGTGACATAGAGTGAAGAAGGAAAAGGAAGGAAGGATTATTAGCAGAGGAAAGTAGACTTCAGGCAAGGGAAGCTTGATCTCTCAGTTTAGTTTGGTCTATCCTTTACTTCATCAGAGAATTCTTGAAACTCACATGAGGCATTTCTCCATCCATCTTTAAATTTTGTGCATCCTAAAATTAAAATTGTCAGCTCTTTTCCATCCTAACTAAACCAGAACAGGGTTTTTTCAGACTGAAAACCCTGATGTTTTAAAGAGTGAAAAGAGAATACAGAAAAATAATTCCTTCTATGCATTCAGTGAAGCCTTGCCCCAGTCAGATTCCCTGACCTTTTCTTTCAGCTAAGCGTGAGCTCAGGTGAACAGGAGAGAGCAGGAGGATGTGGCTTTAACACGATTCTGAACAATTGTTGCTCCACCAAACCAGAAACCTGATGAGTAATCTTAGCCATGAGGCCTTGTCAGCCTGCACAGACCCCTTTTCCAATCCCACGAACAGGCTGCTTTCCACATGGATGGCAACCATGGCTAAGTACCTTGGGGAAAAGGAATTCTCTGTAGTATGGAGGACCCAGATCTTTTGTAGACCAAAGATTTATGGTTCTCAGGAAAGAAACCCAGTTTTATTTATCAAGCGGTCAATAAATTCTTGCAGCTTCTGAACAGATTTAAGATCACGGTAGGTTGACCCTGGCTGGCCACCCACTGTCCACCAAAGCAGCTTTATCACCACCCTGTTCAGCTGGTCAGAGGAGAGAAATTATGAAAAACTGTGGGTCAAGATAAAGATAGGAAGGCCATTCACCAATTACCATCACAGACAAAACAGAATTGACTCAGAAAAAGATTTCTTTTTAAAACTTCTCCATAGAACATGAACTCTTACAGCCTAGAAGCACAATTATAGGCTTCCTTCACACTTTCTTCAACCCAAATCCATTTTTCCTCTGATGCAACTGCCTTTCATGCATATGGCTCAATAGATTACATGTACCTATTCTGGTGGCATAGGGACAGAACGACAAAAAGTCTGAAAGTGTTTGCAATCTGGAGTCATTTAAAGGAGTGATTTGCATCAAAATTGGTAACTATGCAAAGTTTCTGGAGCTATGGATTTTGTCACAAACACTGAATTCTTCCATAGCCCTGATCCTTCAAAAGGTAAAAACATCTGAGGTACCACTGTCTTTGTATTGATAAATGATACATGTCTTCATGTTCAAAATGGCAGAAATTCATTTACAAGGGGGAAAATTTAGGTTTCACTACTTTTATGTTTGGAGTACAACATTTTAGGGTTAATTTGAGTAGATGGAGCTACAGAGGATGCTCATAGCCTCTACTCAGACACAAAGAACTTAACCAGGCATTGTCCCTATGGAAAAGCCCTAGGGCCATACAGCCACTGGAGCTGGACAAAATACATTAGAGGCTGGGTTTTACTTCCACAGGCATGGATCTGCTTTTTGTGAACCAGGAACCTAGAAAAGTTCAGTTTAAGAAAAAAAAAAATTATCAAAAGAAAAAAATTTACCAAAAGAAACTACAAAGAACACAATGAAAACCAGCCTTTTTAGGCAAGGGAAGCAGAAGGAGGAAAAAAAGCCCGGGAAACAAAAACAACAATGCAAACAAACAAAACACACCCAGGATATAAGTTTTTCTGACCAAAACCAGTAAAAAATTTGCCAAAAGATGCAAAATATATAATTTTCATTGCATTTCTCCTTCTTTGTAATTTACTGGACAATTTAAGTGGGTAATTTCTCAGTCATTTTCTGTGTTCAAGTCACGTAAAGCTTTATTCGTGATCATCTTCTCACTTGAATAATCACTCAAATATTCATTCCTGATAGCACAAAGCAAATGCAAAAATGTATCAAAAAGCAAGATACCATAGCAGAATTCTGAAATGGCACTAGATTATATTGTTATAGCTGACATTGTAAGACAGGCAAAAATCAAGCTTTATTTATAGACCATAGTGACATAAGTAATCACTCAAAACATCCTCATTTTTTCATGCATGGCAAGGTTATAATTCCCAGTTGGTAACAAATGTATTCTATCTCTCAAGTAATTTCTTTGTTCTTTATATATATGTATACATATATATACACACACATGTGTATGCGTATATGTATATGTGTGTGTGTATGTATATATATATATATATAATATATTCAAAAGTATATTCAAAATTTCCTCTCTTAGCTTTCCTCACTTGTTACTTGAATTTCAGTAATTCCTTTTCCACTCACATATGCCTAACTAACCTAGACTATACCTATTTTCTAAAATTTTGCATATTGGATCTGTTTCACTGAAGCCCATGACAGTAAAATTTTGGCAATAGGCTGTAACACTTGCAAGAGCAATGAACTTCTTTGTCATCACACACGCAGATTATTTGGATGTGTTATCCCTGAGCGGGAAAATAGCACAAGAACACAAAACAGCCCAAGAGCACAAAGCAGAAAAGTGGAAAAGCACCAACAAAACTACAGTCATGTCATTTATCTTCCCTTTTAACTTCTGCATATGTTTTCATATAAAAGAAAGAGAATTAGATGGAACATTATTATGATGTCCCACTTGGAGTCACTCCATCAGCAGTGCCCACCAACTGCCCGTTCCTGCTCTTCTGCTTCATAATTTATACTCCCTCTGTAAAACCCTGAATGGAAGAACAGTGTTGTAATCAATCATCTCCCACAATTACATCCTTTCTCCTTTACTGTTATTATTTTTTTATCTCCTCTAAATCATTTGTAGCCAAGAGTGTAATATAGAAATTTGTGAGTTTTAGATGAAATTATTTACACAGGAATATAAAAAGTATGTTAAGAATGCTCTTGTCTCTTGAAAATTTAGTCATGCAGCCAGGTTGAAATTCTTTACAAAGTTTGTCTAGTACAGTTCTACAATAATAAACAGATCCTCAAGAAACACATTTAAACTCTACAGCAACCTTTCAAGCACATAAAGCTCCTTTCCCAGCACAATTTTCTACTTCATGTGTCCTCCCAAATACAGATAGATGACAGGGAATCTGAGCCCATATTCTTTAAATGCTTTGTTCTTAGCAGTTCTTACTTTACTGAAAAAAATACTACTGAATAAAAATATTCTTCCACTGTCTCTCTGACACTTTATTCAAATTAGTCTTTTTGCCCCATCCAGAAGAGAAGGAGAGCAGTGATGCATTGGGGTTAGATCAAGAGTCAGACCGTCAGCTACAAAAAAGCAAAAAACCTTTTCTCCCTAAAATGAGAAAAAGTCAGATAGTGCTGAAAGTGTCCGTACTCACAACACTATATTAAAATTTCCATTTTAAAAAAATGGAATGGAAATAAGGAATCCATTAAGCAAGTTACCCAAAATTCAAACCTCTAAAAATTCCTAGTAATGTGGTTTTAGAAAGGACAAAAATATCTCAAATAACAACAAAACTATTTTAATATAACTCATTCCTGACTAAAGAATATCCAAGCATAGCAGTTTTATCCTGTTTGAATTTCAGTATGCCCAAAAAATACATGGCTCCTCCATGAGTTAGTCACAATTAAAGCTAATGTTAGAACTAAAGTTTATTTCAACTGTTTTGTTTCATTTTTTGAACGTAACTATTACTGCTATAAAGTCATGTATCAGAAATTCACCATTCAAATAGGATAAAATTTTTCCTATTTTTCCTGAAATATTTCTTAGATGTGGTAAAAACCTTCAACAAAGATTATTCAATGAAGAAAACACATAGCTCAAAAAAATTCTGGGATAAGGGGTTTTTTACATTGATGAAAGGAAAATCTCAGTTGATTTTTTAAGCCACTTTTCATGATTACTTCATACTCAGGATAAGATGCATAAATGAAGAACGTCTTAGGTCAAAAGAAATGGAAGCATTTGATTGAAACTAGTGAAAAAGCCACCACAAAACAAATGCCAAGCAGCTTCAGTGGTGTGAAATGCTGACATTGTGTTTTGCACAGCAGACACACAGCACAGCATTATCCCGTAGCAGATCATGCCAGCTTGGAACAGTACCTACGCTGTGACTTTGATCAGCAGCTGAAGACAAGATATTAACTTAGAGCAGGACTGGTAGAGCAGGGATGCCCTCCTAGTGTACCCTCCCAGTGCTACTGATCTATGATTAAGGAAGAGGATCAGAGCTTTTCAAGATGAAGTTTCCCTGAACACACTAGATGCAAGAAAAGAGGTTTCCATAGCAAGGGTTAGATACATGGATCTTGTGTTTTGAATCACTGGTCTTCATTTCACATACAAAGCAGCACAAAAAAAGTTAAAAACACTGGTTCTGGTTATTTTAGTAATGGTCTATGAAGGTCATGCAGCATATTTCTTAGATAACTTGCAGCCACAACCAGTGAATACTTTGCGCATTTCACCATTCTCCCTCTAGAAAGAAATATTTTTTTTGTAAACCTTACTAAATAGTAAGCCAGAATTAAGCTGATAAATTGCCAGTTGCGACCCAACTCTGTACAGGTTTTAAAGAAGCAACAACAAGATTGGAAGGAATAAGATTTATTAAGTTTCGTTGTCCGCAGCACAGAGATTCATTATTAACGGTACTTCTAAATCCAGCATGGGGAAAGGAAATGGGCTTCAGTCCTAACAGCCTGTAGGATTATGGAAATAATAGTTGGGGGGGAGCACATTTTGTACAGTGGAAAAATTGTCTGTTCACACTGAAGATGATGATTGATGCTTGCCAAGGAGCATTGGCAGGCTCCTTTAACACATCTAATCAGGTCTCACAAAGCAGTTTTCGTTGTACACCCTGGCTCCCTCCAAATTTGAGGAAACAGTTATATCTATTGTAGGAGTTCTGTTCCAGGCAGTACACACTCTATTTTATCCTTCACTATATTAAATCCAGACTTTTCATGTAGTTTAATGTAAACTGAGGAAATTTTAATCCATAAAAATAATTACAGGTGAAGACCAGAACAGACCATGCACATTTAGCATAAATGTCATTTTGTGTGTCTCTTGTCTCTAAAAAGAGATTGACTTAAAAATCAGGGCTAAAGGATAAAATACGTATTTTTTGATTTAAGAAAGTCATTGGAGGTCCATGTTCCTTATCTCAAATATAACATTACTAGGGTGACAAAGATGGATGCCTGTTAAATTTCACAGAATACAATGGATTCAGCGATATGAGGAAGTGTTTTGAATGACTAGCATATTAAGCATTTCCTAGAGGCATGGTGCTGGCATCAGAGACTGATAAGTTCCTTTTCATAATGCATTCCATCAGAACTTGAAGGAAAGTGTGTTTTCCAATATAATACAGCAGAGGAATAAAACTGTGGAAATTTGCCTCCAAAGATAGCTCAAAATATACTGAAGTACTCTACCATTTCAAAAAAAGTCTGAGCAGAAGGCTGTAATATGCCACCACTTCTTTCTGGAGGATGGATGATTTTTTGACTTGGAAGAAGTAAACCCTCACCTGGACACATTATTATTGTTTTGCTCCATTTGAACCAGTCAGTTCTATTTAAAATACAGATTTTTTTTTCCTTGTCTAGGGTCAGCAACAAGTCAAAGAATCCACAGGCCATGTCCAGTGCTCTCTGGCTGGAGCTACATGTTGTTTCACCCAGTCCCTGGCAATGAGGTTGCAACAGGACAAGATATTGTGCAGTCCTCCCATTTTACTCTAAGAGGGATCTGAGTTACCTATTCATGCAGAAGGTAGGTATCACTGTCATTGTCATTGTTCTGTCACTGTCACTTATTATTATTGTCACAATAAGCCTGTTACTCTCACAGGCTTATTATTCTTCAATTCTAGGAAGGGAAGACACAAACCAGAAAAAAACTGCTTGGTTCCATACTTTAATTCTTGTGATGAAAGTACCAAATGCATTGGTGACTTCTGGCATTTAGCCATAAAGAGTTCACTGGGAAGTGGACTGGGAACCATTCCCTTCAGCTAAAGAGTCACATAGCAGTCAGAGAAATATTCTTGGCAGCAGTGACACAGCAGGGACAGAATCATACCTGTGATCTGAACAGTGTAATCCCAGTCTCACAGCAACTGGCAAGGGTTTGGTGTTAACTTTAATATTGTCTAGATGTCATCCAGGGGACATTCCCTCCTGCCAAGTCAGTTGTACTTCCTGTGCATTCCTACTTCGTTTCTGTTAGCAATCCAGTGAAAAGCTGTTTTCTTTGAATATATTAAACACCATAGAGAGAAAAAAGGTTCTCTGCCACAAAGCAAATGCTTAAAGGATACAGCTGTTCTAGTTGAAGGGAAAAGATACAATCTCACATTTCAGTTTTTAGCAAGCACTAATGCAAGAGCAGCAAATAAGTACTGAGAGGAAGAAAGCTCAGAGATTAATAGAATGGAGATTATATTAGCCTCACATTTGAACAGTTTACTTTTCAAAGGCAACACAAGGACAAATTGCTTTCTGCAAAGAGAAAATTAGTTTCCAAATTGTGTGCTTTCTACAAAGAGTCAAGTTAATTATTCAAAGCAGAGGCCCATGAATTCTCACAATTTAGTCATTATGTTCAGACACATTCAGGCCCAGTGAGCTCCTTCTTATCAAGAAGACTTTGATAATTAGCTTAGACATATCAAATAAACTTTCTGGAGAATTCAGTAGTTAGCAGGTATGATATCCTAACAAGGGTTGTATTAGACATTTCTCTGCGCTATAATGTGTTAGCAATCACTGTGACATTTTCTGCCCTGAGGGATTTTGGCCTTGCTCATTTTTACAACTTGCTGGGAAATAAATTAATTCTTGGCACATGTCTAATCCCACACATGACTCTGTTTACCCTGATTTGTACAGTAACAGGTGTCTCAAAATTAATGAGAAGTGACATAAACACCAGAGAAGAAAATGCAGTCTTCGTCCTGACTGAATAGCCTTGATCTCTCCTGATCTTGCAGACTGTGGGAAGGCATTCTTAACTGCTCTGACCCTCACATCACAGATATCATCATGACAGAGTGAAAATATTTCTGTTTCCTCTTTCTCAGCAAAGCCAAAATAAATTTTTAAAATACAGCTTCCAAGTTCAAATACATCTCCAGAAAAGAAAGGGCTTAACACTAATAATATTATGTGAATGTTCTTGCTCATATGTGAACTATCATGTGGTTAATCTTGTACTGGTTACAGGGAGACTTCTGCTGCAGAACCTAAAGTGTTATTTATGGGTGATCTGCAACATGGAAGTGGCCTCATGCATGGTTTTATTTAACGTTTCATAAAATGGAGACGAGAGACTCTGTAAACACGTTTGCGGGATTCACATTCTCTGAACCTGAGAGGAGCGGTGAGAGAAGCAGAGAAAAGAATCATCAAAACAATTCTTATCTCATTTACTGCTCCTGTGTTGTGCCAGAGTAGAATGCAATACAGGGATTGTTTACCCAAAGGGATGGTGTTTTGTTTCCTTGGCCTGTCAGGGCCAAGTGCATGTCCTGACAGTTGGTCAGCAGACAGTCCTGAGATTTGGTTGAGTTGAGTGCTTGTGCAGTTTCAGTTTAGATGTAGTGTAATATAGCATAGAATAATATAGTATGATAAAGTAATTAATTAGCCTTCTGATATCATGGAGTCAGATGCATCATTTCCTCCTGCACATCAGTCATTCTTCTTTTAAAATACACATTCTGCTTTTGGAGGGTCCAGATAAAGGCAGAATTATCTCTGGAACAGGAAAATAAATATATTAATAAAATTTTAGAGTTAGAAGGAGAAACATAAAATGAGAGAATTAAAAAAACCAAGTTCTTGTCTGAGCAATTACAGTTCAAAGACAGTTGCCCTGACTTATTCATAGCACAGTCAGATTGTGATATAATAAACCACTTGACTGTAATCATGGGCCAACAGGATTAGTAGATGTTTGTAATGATTTTGTTTTATACTATATAGTAGCTATGACAAGTCTAGATCTTTTTTATTCTAGGTATAAAATCGAATCTTGTTGCATTCTGCTGCATAATAAAATCACAGAGGAACACATTATGGATGTTAAGAACTACTAATACAAATATTCTTTGAACTACAGTCTGCTGAAAAAAAAAACAAACCAGAAACTGTGAGCTAGGGAGGCTAAGCCTGTACAATTAACATGTTTAAACTCTCTGATAAAACTGAGTGAGGTTTGGCCTGAATTCACAGAATCATAGAATACTAGGTTGGAAGGGACCTCAAGGATCATCTGATTCAACCTTTCCTGGCAAAAGCAGGTTCTATGCAAGGTGGGCCAACACACTGCGCTGGATTATAAAAGTGTGCAACATGGAATCCACCACTTCCTGGTGAAGAGATTGTTACTATGGGTGAGTGTTCTCATTGTCAAAAATTTTCCACTTGTGTCCGATTGGAATGTCCTCAGGAGTAATTTGTACCTCTTTTCCCATTCTGTCTTTTCCATGTGACTCCTGGCAAAAAGGGAGTTTCTATCTTCTTTTTAGCCACTGGAACATGGTGATAGGATTTCCACTAAGCCTTCTTTTCTCAAGGCTGAACAAAGCCCAGTGGCTCAGCCCTTCCTCACTCAGCAAGCTTCCCAGCCCCTGGACCATCTTTGTGGCCCTTCTCTGGACCCTCCCCAGCCTCCTCATTTAGGGACTAAATCCAAGCACAGTATTCCAGGGGTGGCCTGACAAGCACTCAGCAGAGTGGGATGGTGGTGCCTTTGTCTCTGTAAGTGATGCACTTTTTGATGCAGCCCAGCTTTGGCTCTCTTCCACAGCACACCCTGTACAGCCAGTGTGAGTTTGGTGCCTACCAGGACCCCTGGGTCCCTTTCCACAGGGCTCTTCCCCTTCTGGGAAGATCCCAGCCTGTGCTGCCCTCCTGGATTATGGTTTTCCTGGTGCAAGACCTTGCACTTGTCTTTGCTGGACTTCATAAGGTTCTTGCCAGCCACTCTTCCAGCCTATCCAGGCCTTCCTGCAGGGTGCTTCTGCTTCCCAAGAACCCATTTCCTACTCTCTTTGGTATCACCAAGGTACACTTGATGCCATTGTCCAGATCACTTAGGGAGATAATCAACAGATTTGGGCCCAACACTGATCCCTTGGGCCCCCCATTTTGAGAGGCTGCCAGCCTGGGAAGGAGCTGTGGACCACCCCCATCTGGGGGCCCATGAGCCAGGGCCCCACCCACGCCCCAGAGCTCTTTTCCAGATCATCACACATCAGTTTCTCTGAGAGGAAACTGTGGAAAGCTACATGGCAAGCATTGGAAAAATCCAGATAGAAAATATCCATTACTTGCTCCACAAACTGAGCAGGATTGAAAGAGCAAAGCTGTAGTTTGGATACTTCAAGTAGCTAGGAAGATCTATGGACACAGAAATATTCCCTTTTTTCCTAGAAGAGGTTGAGTTAGTTATTCTTATGTGATGACAAAACATCTAGTAAATGTCTTATGTGCACTGTTACTGTCAACGGGTAAAGTGAGAAAACAAGACTTGGAATTTTCAAGCCCCTCCATGAATGTTTACTTGTCACTGCATTTTTAGGAAATATTTAATCTCCCCCTGGGTTTAAATTACAGCTTCAAACAGTTCAAGAAATTGTTCAAGGAAGTTCAAAAGAAGTCATGATGAATCAGCTTGTCAAAAATAACACCTTGGAATAATAATTCTTGCACTGATTCAGGCAGAAACACCTCTGTCTCCGTCTTTGGGATCCATGCCTTCAACGAGGTTCTGGAATAAGCCATTTGTCTTATTCATAAGAATAAGAAATTAGCACACTAGAAGTCAAATAAATAATGGTGCCAGTATGAAGGTGGACTTGATGTTCTGTCTAATATACTTCTCATAAATATTTTCTCATTCGGAAGAATACACAACATTTATGGAAAATTAGTAAGAGATGTAAGTTACATTTGTGTTTTTCTTATCTTCTTCTGATGTTCTTTGCAGGGTTGAGGAGATATTAAAAAGACTGATTATGTTGCAGTAAAATATGGAGAATTAATTCATTGCAAGAGCATACAAGTAGTATTTTCACAATTGTTCTATTGCTGCTGTAGGGAAAATAGTGATCTCAAACACAGAGTTTTCCATTATCAGGTAAAATCCATAAAAGGACATTTAAATTTGTAAGGTTGTAATTTAAAGGTTGTAATAGTGGACAAAAGCTGTAAAGAATATAGCCCACCTGATGGATAAAAGTTTTCACAATACCAGAGGATATGTGGGTGGGAGAAGTGAGTAGACATAAAGGAACTTTTCCCATTAAAATAAATTATTCTCTTTAGTTGCAAACAACTAAAATTACAATATGCAGCAAATATACCATAGTTCACTGTGTCACCAACATTTTTCAGTGTTCAGATAGGGGATGAAGATTAAATTACTTTTATTTTCAATTGCAGTTTTGTTGCCAAATAAAAAATATTTAACTATGAAGGCAGACATTATTCTCCTCCTGTTGTCAGCCAAATAGTTCTTATAATATTAAACAGAACTTCATTATATCCCTCCATATCACAAGTCCAGCTAGAGGAGATAAGTGCCTGATAAAATATCTCTGAGAACAGTTATAAATTACTCACTTCAAATGAATAATAATGCAGCTATGCAAAGCTGACTAAATCCTCAATATATTTCGTATAACTTACTTAGAAATATGCAGCAATTTACAGCCAATAATCTTCAGTATTAAGCTGCTGCTTCCCAAATTTTTGCACCTAAACTTACCTCTGAAGTACAAATGTTTAATTAGTTTTTAATGGTGACAGTTTTTTTACTAGATCTGTCTCCATTCTTTTCTCCAGTTTTTATAGCTAAAAAGTAATTCTCTTTTCCGGAGCTTTCTTTGTCCTTCTTCCTGTATTTTATTTCTCTCTTTGAAAACACAAGCCTCAGCAAGACCCACTGTAGGAGCAGAACTCAGCCATTTCCTCTTGGCACAGATGTTCCAAAATTTGAGGGCTCAAGTACGAAGGAAGAAGCTGGTACTAAGCTGACCCTCTGGTGCATTGAATAAATGCATGAATAACTGAAAAGCAATGTATCTTGCTTTGGTTTTCAGTAAATAGCTGATGGCAGGGGGTGGGAAACATTGCATAGCGGGAATTCAGGCATTTTATGACTCTATGATTCACATGCTGTTGTGGGAGGAAAAACAAAACAAAACCAAAACAAAACCAAACAACCCTCTTTGAATAACTTTGAACAGCGGTGGTCTCTGCATTTGCTTCTTATGCTGTGCTGAAAATATCCTTCAAATTAAATAATACTACTACACTGGCTTTTATTATACGTTTGCCTCCATTGAGTATCTAATGACCATAATATATGTAAAAACTTCACAAAGATGCATTTTTTTCTTCTTTAGGCCAGCAACTAATTGAAAATATCTGAAGAAATGTAATTTTTTTCCTCTCATTAAATTTGGTCAAAATAGTAAAAATATTGCATTATTGCTATTGAATTTTTCTCTGACATGCAACCATTCATCATCAGGCAGATACAATGTCACGGCCTTGGGAAGGACCAGGCATAAGCAGGATTTGTCCTGAATATATTGACTTTTGGGACAGGAAGGGGTCCCACACCAGACTAATATTTCTTCCCTGGTGTTAGCAGCAGGGGGAGGCTTATGTGGTGTTTGCACACGTGGAGAGGTTCTGTAAGAGGAGAGCATAGCTAGATAGGAGTCATACAAAGCAGTACAGACAAACAGGCACAATATCCCTGGTTAGAGCTGAGGCCTCAGGGATTGGACTTGAGTTGTGATGCCCCTTTATGGAGTTAATGTATGCAAATTTATAGCTGAACTCTCTGAAGTTCAGCAGGGACAGGCTATGAAAATTTTAGAGGAAAATTAGCTTTGCTTTGATATTTAAACCCAAACCTTAACAGCTGCAACCAGATCCAGTTGCACAGAACTAATTCAAATTACCAGATGGAAACAAATTTCAGTGACCATGGAATTTGTATATTCCCTGTTCACATCCATATTTGGTGACTCTGTGTGCCTTTTCATGACCTGGCAACATGGTGAAGTTTCGGAAGGGCCATGTGCTGAATTTGGCCTTTTATGATAATAACTTCTACTGACAAGCATCCTACTTCTCTTCTTTGATTCCTTCCAAAGACAGTGAAGAGGTTCAAAGCCTTACATTAGTGAATTTAGGAGACTGGTTTGCATACATTTTAAATTGTCATTGCTTATCCATAACCTGATGGATTTTGGTGGGTCATAACCTGATCACCACTGGGATAGAATGTGGTTCTCATCATCTCTTGGCATTGATGCCTAGAGCTAAACAGGGTAGGATGTGTATGGACCAAAAAACATCCTCTTCAGAAATGTAAGCTCATCACACACCTAAAGGTATTAAGCAAAGAATTTGAACTGATTCAAAACTTTTTTCTTTCTGAATTGTGTCGTAGTGTCTATTTCTCCAGGCAATATCTATTGTTTATAATTTTATATACTAGTTTTAAAAAGGTATGGTGCAGCAGACCAACAACACAAAAATTAAATTTGTTATGCTATACCTAGAATCAGTA
This sequence comes from Pheucticus melanocephalus, assembly GCA_013398405.1. Lineage (NCBI taxonomy): Eukaryota > Metazoa > Chordata > Aves > Passeriformes > Cardinalidae > Pheucticus > Pheucticus melanocephalus. The sequence continues at coordinate 158,606 of VZSJ01005128.1, read as the reverse complement.
GAAAGCTGTTAAACAGATGTTGCAGCTGCATGGAATAAAAACAAAAGAATCTCTGTATCAGAATAACAGCAATTCATTTGCAGCTTCAGTTGTTCTCACCTGTTTTTATATTAAAGAAATAAAATAGCATTTCAAAGGTCATTTTTCTATATTTCAATGCAGCCAGGCTGATGAGGAAGGACAAACACTTGAAAAATGAAGTTGCATAAGGTGCTTGAAGATAGAAATTGTTTTTTATGGTGTTTAATCATGCTTTTCAAAACCACTTCCTCTGTTGACCTAATCACATAAATCATAGTAAAAGGTTAAAGACAAAGTTCAATTGCACCAAATCATATCTGATAGTTTCCCTGACATGGATTACTTTCCATTAAAGAGTGAAGTCATTCCACTAAATAATCATACTCTTTGCATGGCCTCTGGAATGAAAGCTGGTACTTTGTCACACACTTGTGTGGATGGGCTTCTTGGCTGCTTAAAACTCCACTACATGGGAAAATAACAACAAATCATATAGCTGCAGTGTTCTGGAAAATAATCACTTAACTCATGACTTACTCCATGCAATGAAAATATTACATGTGATTATGATATCTGCAGAAACTCCTTGAAACTCACTTGATTTACAACAGGGGAAATCAAAACACAGATTTACAATGTAGAGTATGGAGATGGGAGATGTCCCACTCCCAGACCTATGCACGGCCCAAAAGTAGGTAGTGTTCTAGCATGTAACTTACAATTTGGAGTCCTGAAAAGCAGACACTTTGGTAAAATTCTATGTATTTAAAAAGATTTTAAAGTATTAGGTTTAGAGTAGTGCAAGTGCAGGGAACAGCAGAGGAAAGGTAAAATTTCCTGGGACATATTTGGTTGATTAACTTGGATCATTTTTTTAAAGTTGAGTGTCTCTCATTTTGTCTTTAGAACTAAAATATTAACCAGTCTTTTATGCTAGTAAAAGTCAGGATTTAATTCACTAGCTGTGCCAAAGAAGTGTCAAAACCAGCATAGCTCTTGGTAAGGTGATGAGTTCCCTTCTCTGTTCAACATTCTCCAGTAGAACTACAACAAGGCAATTTAATGAATCACAAGTCTTCTTTTTATTTAATGCAGGTGTGCTCATCAAGAACTTGATCTTCAAGTTCTCTCTGTTTCTTTTCTCCTTCTTTCTGCTGGGAATCTTCAACATCCTTCTCAAGCATTTTTTACTGAATTCATGTACATCTTTTAAGTAAAAAGCAGTCAACACTGTCTGGAAGCAGTTGTGCTGTTGTGTCTGGCTGGGGAGATAACTTTGCACGTACTGTTAGCTGCCTACAGGTAGACCCACCTTCTAACATACCCCTTAGTACTGCCAGAGGTCCACATAATTTTCCAAGTGGGATTCCCCAGACCCTTTGGCAAAACTTCTGTAAGAGCTTATTTTGGCCATAGAGGTATTACTTCAAGAGCCAAGAGGTGAACTCTAGTATAAGAGAGCGTGTTGGAAGTGGTGGCAGCACCATCATGAAGCTGGTTTCCATGGATGGGTTTCCAGCAGCATTTTCCAAACTGCACACATAAGCCATGTTTCCTTGTCTGTGCTAAAGCACACTTGGCACCACCTTAGCCTGCCTGAAAAAGGGAAACTTATGATTCAAGCAGATGCCTGCAAGTTTAGCCAATAAGTCATGAGTAAGTATTTATTCTGTAAGTAAATTAGTCTCCCTAATTAATTAAGCTCCCTTATTTAAAGGGGGCCTCCCCACAAGTATTTAACTTGGGGTGCAATCTTAAAACCAGAAAACTACTTTCTTTGTGTTTATTTGTGGAAAAATTTATCCAGCTGCAGTTAGGAGTAACAAGTTGAATATAGGCTCTTTTCCCAACATTTCTCTGCATATTAACCGATGAAAATATTGTACCTTCTTTTCAGTTTAGCTGAGCAGGCTCCAGAACACCTAACTAGATTTTCTGGCACAGAATAGAGATAAAAATGGTCAAGATTTGTTTAGAGAACACTGTCAGCTGATTGCTGCTAAAATTAAACTCAGGGCCAACATCAATTAAGGCAGAACAAAAGACTTTTCCAGTCCTTCTAGCCAAGAATCTTGGGTCTCCCAAATTAAACAGTTACAAGCCTCTACAAAAAATACCATGGCCACACGCATAGAATCTTAACCCTATTAAAATAATATGGACCTGTGAACATTTCAGTGAGACCTGAATTTCTCTGTTGAGTTCAGGTATTTTAAGATTATATTTGATTCTGGAATTTCCCATACTCACAGCCATTCAGCTGCAGCTAAGCACAGTAAGCATCACTTTTAGGAGAGTGACCTTTTCCTCCCTGGTTAATGAGACAGGTTTTCTCAGTGCCAGCCTTCAACAGAAGGTCACTCTGGTTGACAACTGGTACTGTAAAACAAGTAATAACACAGAAAGCTGTAAATATTGCATTTGGTCCAACTAGAGCTGTCTTCACATAAGGGTTACAATCCTGATTTTTCCTCCCACTACTTTCCGCAAAACTGTTGAAAGTATCAGCTCCTATTGAGCAGTCAGGCTTCCATGCAAATGTTGTACATCTTTTGCACAACTCTTGCACAACTCTTGCAGACAAACCTGCACTTACATTTTTCAGAGACATTTGCACTCATTATGCTCCAGTATCATTAGATTCTGAAAATATCATGTTTAAGGTAATGAAGAGAGCTCTGCCAAGAACACCATGTCAGGATAATGAGGTAGCATGGTTTTCAAACTGATGTTTGCTCCCATTACTTGGCTTTGACAGTAACTACAGAGAGAGCACAATGGAGACTGCAACTTCCAGGCCCTCTTACAGGAAGCACATTTTTGCCTTCAGGTTTGACGCTGACTAAAGCCAACTAGGCAGACATCAATCTTCCACACCATGTGCATTCCTGTGGTTATCAGTGAAAATCTTCTCACTGCATACAGACCCCTCTTTTGGAACCAAAACCTTAGTTTAGTCTTAGTTAGACTAAGTTTTTGTTATTCTGCTCATTCTAGTCTGCCTTGGATTCATTTGTATACCAGTCCTAGAGTAAGTAGGGAGATAAGTACAGAGGAGCAATAAAGGAGCAAATAGACCTCAAAGTTTGGCTAAACACCATCTTTTACAAAAAGCCTCTACCTCTAATTCCTCTACCCCTAATTCAAAGCAAATCAAGAAGATAGTGACAAGCACAATATGCACTCTGCACACTTCTCTTAAAACAGTTATAAGGTCGAGAAGAGACAAAATAAATTAACAAATTTCAGAAAAGATGATTCAGAAGGACATTAATGGTAGGTGGCAAGCTACCTACACTCTGTACTGTTTTATGCTGCGTGGTCCTTTTTTGTTATTGTTTCCCATATAATAAAAGTATGGCTAAGGCAGTACCTTAAAGATAAGGGAAGTTAAAATTTCTGGCTCTGACACAGGAACACTTTTGACTGCAATTCCTTCTACTTCATTTTCATGTGAATAAATTACTTGGAGTGTTTAGAAATACTTCACAGCCTCAGAAGAACTGCATGTAGGGCTCCAAGATTCAAAATTCCTGTGCACTCATGCTAAATACATGGGGGCACTCAAATATTTCAATCATGCAAGAGGAGAATGTGCACCCTCCAGCTGCACACCTCTATTCCCGTATCATCAGGCCCTGCATTCTAATCTTCCAATGTACCCTGAATTTCAGCCATTTCAGTGGCATCATGAGACTGTGGAGCAGGAGATTTTGCTTTAAATGGGTCACGTTCCATTCAGAAAGAAAGGAAAGGCACCCCTCTGCTCATCTCTCTGTTAAGTTCTTGTTTATCAGTTTTTTCCTGAGGAGGTAATTCTCCCGACTTTAACAGCATTGGCAGCAGAATATAATTTTTGACTCTTGGTTCATTTCTATGTTGCCACTGTGGTGTGGGGGATGAACACTCCCAGGTTTCTGTATGACAGGCAGAGAGCCCAGAAGTGATCATTCCACATGTAAGATCTCTTCTGTACATGTAATATTCTGCCCTGGTTTATGCATTATGATATATCCCATAAAGACCCAGGGTTCTTTGGCTTCATCTGAGCACATTGCAGTCTCAAAGGGATTTACACTTGTGCACTGATACCAATCAGTCATATATTTGGACATTTAGTAGGTCCAGTGGTGGGACTAAAAGGAGCCTATTGCTTTCAAACCATAGCTGGATTGGTCTTTACACTGTGTGTCAAAAACTGTGATGTATTCAGAATGCAAAAACACAAGAGGTAACAAAAGTAATTTACAAAATCTGGCACAAGAGGAAAAAGGACTTCTTGGGAGGACTGCTTGTGAGTATAGCTGCTTGAGTATAACACTTTTAAGTTCTGCTAAACCCCATTTTATAATCCAGTGAGAATTTTTGTACTACGTCCTTTCTGATGCTGTCTCATCTTTGCTTGGCTTGCAATCGCCTCACCAAAGAATTTTCACTTTTTCTTCTAAGTCATCGTAACACCTAACACAATGAATAGATGTTCACTAAGCTGGCAAGATGTTATTTGTTTTAACACTAAGTGACAATTGGCTGCTAGCTTTAATGCAGGCTGAGCCTCCAAACAAAGTGCATCTCTGTGTGTTACTCCAGTTCTTCACTGATTTATGGCAGCATAGAGTCAGCTTGCAAACAATGGGCCCATTTATACCACCTCAGGAAATAAGGCTTAAGACAATGTTTTATGCTTCTCCCAGTGCTGTCTGACTTGGCAGTTCAGCATGTTGTGTAAGATTTTTACTCCTATATCTCTGTTGTGGCTCTATCTGAAACATTTTTTTTTATCTGTTAAACACATCTGTCAGCTCTAACTCTCATGTTACAATACAGCTCAGAGGATATCCTCTGTGATGCAGGGGAGCAGGAAAAGATCTCTGCTTCTTGTAAATCACCACAACAGTTCCTCATACATCACTATTACATTGAGAAAATACTCATCTTTAACTCTGTTTGACCATATTGAAGAGAAAGGCCACTTAGCACTAGTTTGAGGCACCTGATAGATGAAAGTATTGGTGCCTGCAGGTTCCAGCTTTCTGCAGAACTCAAGGACACTGTATGTCAGTAAGTGCGGTGGGAGATGAATCAAACTTCAGAATACCTGATCTCATCTAGAACAGGAAATTATTTCTTTCACATCTCCTCTTCAAAATGAAACCAACTTAAAAAATAAATCTGCAGTCCAGTGAAAAGAACTCTAAATAAAGTCAATTTGAAGTTTAACACTGTAACACCTGAAGCATATGGGGATAAAGTAGGTCAAAACATAAACGAAATAACACTGCTTGCTTCCACACTATCCAGAAGATTTCAACAAAATGTTTTCTGTTTAGGGATAAACTGTTGCTAGTATTTGAGTGGGTGTAACAATAAGTATGAACATAATTTTTTAATCATTATGTGTTATTTCAGAAACTAACTTTTTCTATGCTATTGAGGGTAATAATTTTGTTAGTGTCTGTTTTTCTTTTCCCCAAATATTACATTCTGCTACCTTTTAAAAAGAATGAAATAAAATTTATGAGGCAACGTTTTAGGTATATAGGTTCACACTAGATTGCAAAGAAGAATGTCATGCCACATTGGTGCTATTAGTTAAGGAGATGACAGCTTAGGTGAATGAGACCCACATATAATAAACACATTAAGGCAGAATTCATTAATTAAAGGTGAGGTCTGGTTTAATTCATTTCTGGTGTGAGTTGAACAACCCATGGCATTTCTTTAACAGGAAAAAGATATTCCTTTCCTCTTCAAGTACAAGAAAAAACTACATGCCATATTCTTACAGAAGCATAAATCAGAACAGCTTCACCAGTATCCAATTGAGTGTAACTATGTATAACTAAGAATACTATGCACCAAAACATAGAACAACCTTGCATGATCACAGAGTTTCCACTTGCCATATTAAAAATGTCAAGTAGTATTTTTGCTATGGAAGACATAACTAATTTTCAACTTGAGGTATTGGAAAATATCTCCTCCAGACTATTTCTTATAAAGGAAGGGACCAATTCATTTATGGAATCAATGTGTGGCTCAAAGAGTTTTACTGATACTTTCTAAACAAAACTACAAAAATAAAACCAGAACAAAAATATTATTGACTGTGTCTTCTAATCCAATTAAATTAGCTCTGTGGCTTAATTGAGGAAAGTTCACCTCCACAAATTCTGCACCCTGAATCCTAGAGAAGCTTTCTACTTTTGGTATGATCTCTGCAGCTTAAACTTATCTTTAGTTCTAAACACAACTTCTTTAAATTCTCCTTTATTCTATGGGAAAATGGATTCATTACTAAACCTGCTTACCACTTGTTTTCTTTATTTATAACAGCATATTACTCCCTACCTGCCTTCTCTAGTAATATTCAGTTTAAGTAAAAACAGATATACCAGATATTGCAATGAGATACCTCCATTAAATGGAGTGTTAAGTTTCTCTGGCTTTAGTAAAATGTATTTCAGAAACAAATGTAAGAGACTTTTCTGATTGCCTTCCCATTCCTGCAATGGGATTGCCCTAGAGCAGGACAGCATCTCCTAATACTTCAGCCATTCTATCACTCTTCAATTGAAAAAATCTACCAACATTTGCAGACTGTTGCAAAAAATCCAGTGTCAGGGCCCATTAACGTAATTCCACTACTTGATATACTAATATCATCTATACTAGGTGGAATATTTTGTATATATGCACACATGTAGGAAAATAGATGGGCAGAAGTATAGATACATTGAAAGATGGATAAATAAATAAATAAATAAATAAATAAATAAATTCTTCCAGCACTTCTATTTTTCAACAAATCAGTTGTGACTCTTCTGCATTTAGAGTTTAATGCATCTTGTAGATGCACTTCTTATGTAGAGAAAACGTAAATGAAAATTAATAGTTTATTATGCCCAGTAGAAAAAGCACCTCAGGTTATTTACCTCATCTAAGTCACTACTCCAAGCAGAGTGCAACTTTAATGTTCAAATCTGAGCAACACTTTGGTGAGGGAATGGGAGCTTTTCAGTTTGCTCCCTCACAACTTGTGTCCTCCAAATACTCTTTCAGTAAAACACCATTACCTTAGAGGTTTTCAGAAGCAAATGTTTCAAGAGACTACTTCTTAATTTGTAATATTCAAGACATCATTTTCTATTATCATTCAGAAGGGCTGACCACATCTTTCCTGCCTTGTCTCTTTTAGTTTGCTAGAAGAGCTGCCTCTGCTGAGGGAGAGGTGAAATATAGAAATCCACTAGACAAGAAAATGAAGATTTCTTGAAATTGATCTGATTTTTGCATTCTTTGGA
>VZSJ01005128.1:134012-151271 GCA_013398405.1 Pheucticus melanocephalus | reverse complement strand
CCTTTCCTTTCCTTTCCTTTCCTTTCCTTTCCTTTCCTTTCCTTTCCTTTCCGGTACTCCCAAATCAAAATGCACAAGTTCAACTTCACCCCAACTCAGTACTGTTAGCATGATCCTGAGCAGGATTCATAAATCCACCCATAATTTACCAAAGTCTTTCACAGTCGTCTTCTCAGCCAGTTCCCATGGCCTATACTTTTAAAAAATGTTTCTGTCACCTGGAAATTGGGGATACAAATAATGGACAAGCAGGATGAGAGTGACTGTGTTTCATGATCTCCCAAGAGTGACTATTTTTCTTGAACTCCCAAGAAGCTTTATGGCAGGCATCACCAGCACCATCCTGCTTCACCACAGCTGAAATAAAGCACTGACATATGGGACTGCTGACCCTCAACCTTAATTAGAAACAACTTAAAATGAGAAAAATTGTGCAAAACAAGGGGACTGCACCTTGCTGAAATACAGGGCGTGGCTCTTGAGAGAAATCACAATGAACCCAGATCTCCCAAAGGGGTAAGAAAAGGAGAAGAAGCACAGATGGTTTATGCTGCTTCCTAAGACTATATCACAAGTCTATTACGGAGTTTATTCTTAGGGCATGTATTCTTCCATGGCACTTTGTTTAAACCAGCAACAGTCTCCTTGGAATCAGTCACTTGGCAATGCATGGAATAAGAATGCAACCTCCAGCTTATTTGGCTGTTACATTGCCAAAGGGAAAAAAAACCCAAAAAACCAACAAAATTAATGAAAAGTTAAAATAAATGTGTGGTTGAATACATAGGATGTTCTCTCAGCACCACATGATTTTCCCATGGCAAGGAATGATAGGAAGTAGTGAAAGAAGGGAGAAGACTTTTACAGAGTTACACCAGAAACAAGCAGAATTACCTTGTAATCCAACTAATTCATGGTGATGGTAGGGTTATTGCTTGTTCAGCATCTGTTTCATTTTTTGCATAGTGGTCCTGGTGACCTTTGTGAGGCATGCTGTAAAAAATTACAGGCAACAACAACAGAAACAGACCTTACAACAGAGAAAAAGGTGTTACACTGGTTGTTTGTACGAGGGCAATATCCCTATGGATGAAGCACAGTTGTGTGTTTTGTGCCTGCTGGAAGTGTCTTCTGACAGATTCAGAAGAAATAAGATAAACCAAAAAAAATATTTTCAAATGCACCTTCTGTTTATCATAACTTACTTTAAATTCAGTAGTATTGAAAATTGAACTTAAAAACAAAAGAAAATGGCAGAGGTTCCCATTGTGTCCTTTCAACCAAAATGTGTTGAAAACAAACCTTGGGGTTGAATTCTCAAAAGAAAGAAATATGTCCACTATTCCTACAATTAAAACCAGAACAGAAGTGCTAAAAAGTGAGCACTTAAACTTCCTTCTTAAATAGCTGGGTGATTTGACAGATGCATCACATCATTCATGTTTGCTTAAACCACTCAGAGTGAAAGCTAAAATTAGCTTTAACTTTACACTCTCTCTGAAATCTCCAGATGAAATAAATACAAGCTTTTTGCATCTAGTTAAAAATAGATGCTGCTTTGAACATGTTCATTAAAGCTAATTATTTGCATATGTGTTTAATCTCTATTTATCAGGGAAATTTCAGGGACAAGTATATATATATATGTACATCCCTTTTTGGAATTATTATTTTTCTATTCAGAAATTATTAAACTTTAAACTTCATTTTCTTCAGCTTACTACAGGTCTTCAAGATTAACTAAAGTATCTACCTCCTCTAAACATTCTTGCTAAGTGTTGAGAGGAAGAGGTTGAAGAAGGTAGATACACACAGGCAATATGAAAGTCAAAATAAATATCTTCACAATTTCTATAAATTATGTGAATGGGGTTTTTTTTCCCACTTGCACATACTTTTCCCCTGTGACATCACAATACACATCTTGAATTAGTGATACAAATATACTCAGGAACTTCTAAATTTTAAAATTTCCTGATGTTTAATTCACAACAGAAAATGTTTTAAAATTTAGGTTTATAGTTCTGAAACATGGGGTTTGTGCTTGGCTCAGCATTCTTTTTTCAAGAAAAATTAATGAAATACTTCAGAATTTGATTCCAATTTCACTAGAACAGAAATTCAGGTAGAGGGCTTTGACTTCAACCTAGTGTTTCCTCTTTCCACATTCTACTCTGCACTATGTCATCCCCAGGGTTTGCAGGTTTATAAACCAAGTGCTAATTTACATCATTCTTTGCTCCATGCTTGGCTGTGCCTGTCAGTCTATTATGACATTAATAGGGTCTCAGTATCTGCCATTGCTAATTTTAAGCAGGAAGAAGGACATGACAAGCCATAACCTTGATGCATTTAAAAATGTGCTAATTGTTTCTTTCTCCTCGTTTAGCCTACTTAACTACTTGCCAATATTACTTTACTAAACACAAGTCATGAAAAATTGCTTCTATATTTTAAAAATGATATCTGAATTCCTTTGAAATGCCAGATGTTTTCTACCAATTGAAAAATAATTTTCATGAGCATTCCTGTAGAGACATCACCAATCAGAGATAAAAGTTAATGTGCAACTGGTGCGCGCTACTGACTGCTTTTCGACCTCAAATACCAATGAAAGGTATCTGAGCTCAGCAGAGTGGTAGCTAGCTTTCTTTCAGTAACAGCAGTTCTCAGCCTGGGTGTGGAGCAGCTGCCAACACTTCAATCACACTTTTGTGGCAAAATATCTGCGATAGCTGTAGAATGGCATGGTAGCAAAGGAGTATATTTTTCTCTCCAGCACATCTGGGTAACACTAATACTAACACTGACATGCCTGTGCAATGATGACTTTATATTCCCCCCAGACTGCAAAAGGATGTGTTTACTGTGTGTCAGTGTGTATAAGGAAGCATAACAAATATTAGTGGTGATTTACTGCATAATTCTCCACTTTCTGCATGAAAACCTGTAATCCTGGAGGGTCCTACTCCATTTTAGCTTTTGGGAAGACACCAGATGTGGGGGTTTTGGATGTGTAGGGAGTAATAACTCTTTTAACATTTAGACGTCAAGTTTCCCATTTTGGTATTTCATTAATGGGCTGCAATACCTTATGGGCTGACTGAGATCTTATCTACACAAATTTTTTTAAATCCTCTTCCCTTTCAAGAGATGAAGCTAGATGGGAGCCTTTCAAGCAATAAGTCAGGAAATGTCTCCCTGACAGTGAATGTGAGCAGGAGAGAAGCAAAGAAGAGTGTAGGGAGAAAGAAGTGGGGAGAGTGTGTGCATGTGCAAAAGCTGGTAATTCTCACTGCTACTATGCTCTTTAAATAAGTTACAATCATTTTATGGGATGTAACTTTTTTGTCTGTATTCCTTTCCATGTTACTGTATCTCACTCTTCTCTGAGACTGGAAAGAATTACTTATCCAAGGGGTGCATAAAAATTTCACTCCTTAGACCACCAAACCACATTCATTTTGCATGTATTCATGTACATATGACTCTAGATCACAAGCTGAAGAAGAAAAAAGAAGGAAAAAGAAAGAAGCAACCAAGATAGAGATGGAAAAGGAGGATGTGGGTTGAAAATGTCAAGAGAGGAACTGTTTTTGTTCAAGTTTTTCTCAAAGGAAAACAATATCCCAGACCTAGAAATTCTCTGTCTTAAGCATTTAGACTCAGATTTTCAATGAAACCTTTGCATGATCTGGCACTCAAATCCTCTAAAGTTGCATATAAGGTACTAGATTCTTTGCACATTTGCTGAAATAAGCCTAGAGTTCAACACTATATTTAGCAGAAAACAGAGGGAAGAAATGCATCTGTATAAATACTACGTTCCATGCAGAGATATACATCTTCACAGCAATGCCATGAAGGAAGAAAAGAATTCCTAAAAAAAGCATAATTGACCATTCTACCTGTGATCTTAGATTAGCAGCAATCTGAGGAGACAGTTTGATTTGAGGCCACTACAGAGCTGATAAATTTACAGTTGCTGGACAGCAGAATGTTCAGAGGCATGCCGAAGCCCAACCAGACAGTGCAGGTAACTTATATTTCAAAAGTTGACAACATCTTTCTGTTGATTTCTAATTTTTATGCCTTAGCATGGAAAAGAAAATGTGATAGATGAACTGTAATTGAGTGTAAGTTGTGTATTGACTCCTGGTGGCAAGAGTTTAACCATTCATACTCTATGTGGAATTCAAACAGGATTTTGGTCTGGCTGTGCCATGACACTGAACATCCCACACCAGGTGAAGGATGAGGCTTGTATCAGATGGTGCAAGGTCTCTCATGTTCCATGTCTTTGGAAACCTGTGCCTTGATTCCTTCACCACTGGGGACTTTCTTCCATGAGTGGTCCTGCTGGACCCCTAAATCAAGTTTAAATCCAGAGCTAAAGCTAGCCCCAAGTTGTGTGTCAAAAGCAAACACATACTTAATGTTTTCAGATGTTTTCAATGTTTGCTTATCCTGTAAAGGATAAGCAAAAGAGAAAGTCACAGAACCACAGAATCACAGAATTCACTGGGTTGGAAAAGACCTTGGAGATCCTCAAATCCAACCTATGGTTAAACACCAACTTGCCAGACAGACCATGGCACTGAGTGCCACATCCAGTCTTTCCCTAAACGCATCCAGGGACAGTGACTCCACCACTACCCTAGGCTGTGCCCAACAACTCTTTCTGTAAAGAACTTTTTCCTAATACCTAGCTTAAACTTCTCCTGGTGCATTTTAAGACTGTGTCCTCTCACCTTGTCACTGGTTGCCTGAGAGAAAAGGCCAACCCCCACCTGGCTACAACTCCAACCTCCTTTCAGGCAGTTGTAGAGAATGATAAGGTCTCCCCTGAACCTTCTCTTCTCCAAGCTGAACAATCCCTCAGCCATTCTTCATAGGGCTTTAGTTCCAGACCTTCCACCAGCCTTGTCACTCTTTTCTGGATACGTTTGAGCATCTCAATGTCCTTTCTAAATTGAGGGACCCAGAACTGGACACAGTACTTAAGGTGTGGCCTCACCTGTGCTGAGAACAGGGCAGAAAAATCTTGTGAAAGGGGAGAAATTACCCATATATGTCTTAGAAATAGAAAAAATGTAGCTGTAGAGTTCAACTCCATTTGACTCCCTTTCCGTCCTTTAAACCAAAAACTAAAGTGAATGTTCTGAATTCAGAATGCCCCACTAGCTACAACTTTTTTCCAGTGAAAAGGAGAAAGAGTTGTGTCTTATTTCATTGCAGCCTGGGCTTCATACTCTTGATTTTGGTAGGCCCTGGCTAAAGACATTTAGTGTTATTAGTCCATTTTTAAGAAGCAGTAACATATTCTTGTACCAAAGAACAAGCTGTGGGCAGTAGAAGCAGTAACTTTATTTTGGGTACCCCAAAACTGATTCACCTGCAGTCTAGGCCAGGTGTAATGCAGTCAACAGCACTGACCTGTGGAAGACAAAGTCCTTATTACAGAACACTACAAACCAAAGGAACACGATAAAGATATGAGTACAAGGAAACTTGAATCAAAAGCATTAAGGGATGGAATGCAGAAGAGAACACAGAATCTATCTCATCTCTGTGCCACATGTCTAATTAATACAAAGAAAGAACTTATGACAAATCATCCCTCATCTATTTTCCTTGTACACAGTGGATGCATAATATACTTGGTCATTCATCTGCTGCAGTAAGGAAGCAGTACAAGAAAATACAGTCCTGACAGCAAATTCACTGGCAGGACTACATTGAGTGTCCTTCTCCAAACTTAAGAAATCTGTGTTATTTAAAAAATAATTATTAAAAAGGTCTATATTTGCATTTCACAAAGTTTAAACATATGACAGAAAGCAATAGCTTTTCTTTGCTCTGCTACTGGTTTGCTGTGGCACTTTGGTCATACCATCCATGCATTTTTTACCTTGTTTTGTCCATAGTGGAAATGAGTTTGCATAAGATAAATGGAATTTTATGAGTACTAGTTTTTAAACTTTCTGATCACGGTTTCAGTTCTGTTATCCCTTTCTCTCTGTCTGATGCTGTAAGTGTGCACCAGCAGCCAAGGAAGATGGTAGAGCCTCCTGCCCACTCCCTATCTGTTCACTCTTCAGGAGGCAGCACGTAACAAAATGTGGCATCCAAAAAGCAAGGGAATCATAGGGGAAGAATTTTACAGGAGGAGCTCTGTTGGGTCTAAACTGTAAATGAGATTCTAAAATCTTTTTTTATACCCTTAATCCAGAAAGCAGGAAACAGTCCTTTTCTAGTTCTGAAGTTACTGGTGAGGATCATGTGGTTTTATTTTTCATGTGCCAGTTCATGGGAGACAAAATGGTGTTCAGACTGCTTCTGATGAAAAAAAGGCTCAGTGGTATTGGAGAACAGTGAGTTAAAACGAACACTTAAACTGTGTTAATATAAAAAGTACCTTGTCATTAGTAGGACAACACTTCCTATATGTCATTTTCCAAGCTGAACATATCTATCTTTTATTCTAGAGTAGGCAGAGCTTGCTATTAGGCATGTACGTGGGGAATGGCACCATTTGTTTTCAGGTTTGACATTCATAAAAAATACAGATCTCTGCTTGTAGAGCCTCTCTCATAGTTACATGCAAAATATCTGAGATATTGTGTTACCTCAGGTGTGGTCAAATGGAGAAAAACCACAGCCGTGGAATATTCCCTTTCTTCCTCAGATGCTCTATTGCTGCATGGTTTTAACCATGCTAAAATGTTTCCTGCTCTCTCAGTAAGCACAGCGTCCCATGGTGTAAAAGAAAAGGGGAGGGCAGGGGGAAGGTTTGTGCGGCATTTTGTTCAGGGGCAAGCACGTGGCACCCAATATACTCTGGGGACACAGTAGTTCAATTGGTACCATGCAAAGGCCAATCACAAGTGAGTGATCACTTCATGAATCAGAAGTGAATGAGCCCCCTATACCCAAGAGGTGAGGCAAGTGGTGTGATTCCTGAAGTAGCATCATCTGGAATGCAAAATCAGAAAGAAGAAATTCAAGCAGCTCCTCATCACTGATGCTTGCATTGAAGCAAGCTGGGAAAGAGAGGGAGAGGGTGAGGAATAGAGATAGGGGATGGGTGAGGAAGAAGAAGAGGGAGAGGGAGAGAGCATGCTCTTAACATTGTTTCTGGGTGCAGCTCCAGCACCTGCACTAACAGCTAAGACTTGCAATTGACAAATGCATAGAAATAATTATAGGACGGGCAATATCCCAGCTCTATAAAGCACCACCTTTGCTCTGATGTTGCTTGATGTGTATTATTTGTGTTTGTGTATCTGCAGGATGTCCTAAAGGGCATGAGGGTGCAACAGGGTGCAGTGGAATGCACAAATAAAGTCTTTCTCAAGCCACTCATCCAGAGATTGCCAGGCACAAAAAAAATCTCCTTTCTGTTTCTAGTAGTTCTCCACTATATATAATGGATCCCAGAGCCCTGGCAGCAGCTGCAGAGGCAGAGGACACAGATTGATGTGTGACTGCATGCACACTGCAGAAGGGTTTGGCTCTATTTACTGCAGCCAGCCAGGGCAGCAGGGCTCCTTCCTCCACTCCTTTATTTTGTTGTTACTTTCTCACCCTGGAAAAAAGATGTAAAACCTAGTGGTTTTCCACTAAAAGAGGCAGAGCATAGGAAGAGTTAAAATGAGAAAGCCTGAATGTTTAATCTGCCAGAAACATATGAGAAGAGCAATCAAATCTGGGATAAGTATCTGAATGAGGTATGCCTGATTGCTTTAGACCATGCTGCTTGTCAGCCTTTTAAAATTCAAGTCATTACCAGATGCTGATCTGCTCTAATATTGTGATATTTTATCTGATTACACTTACGTGATTGTGCTATATCTGCTATTTGCCTTCCCATTTTTCCATGTATATTAAATGCAGGTGGTTTTATTATTCAGAGAGCTAGAAAGTGTTGACTGCTCTGAATATAAATGGGGATATTATATCATTACCTTGCTCTGAAAGCAGAGTCATTCAGTGTGTAAATCATATGCAAGGTACCTAGTGGAGACACAATAAACCATAATGTCTTGAGAGAGAAAGCAATGAGAAAGGGATAAGGAGATAAAAATTTAGGGCATTGTAAAAGAAGGATAATCTTCATAATCCTATTTAGTTCTTTCAAACCACCATTTGATAATATAACCTTTATATTAAAAACTTTTTTTAAGTTCATTGAGTATCTCTTGGTGAAATTATTGTCATATGGAACATTATCAATAGTGAGACTGAATAAAAACAAGATCACCAGCCAACTAGGCATCTTAGCTGCTTTCAAAAAATGCAGAAGAGGACCATACATTTCTGCAATTTCTTGGTGGACCCTTCTTCTAAAAACATGTCTTACTGTGAGTACAGGATTTTGGGATACCTTGGAAAGATAGTCAGGAATCACAACATATCTGAAAAGCAGATCAGAGTAACAGGGCAATACAGGAATCCCTTTTTCTTGCAAGCAAGAAAATTCCCTTGCAAATTCCACTAAATTGAAGGCATGATAAATCCCACTGTGGCAATGCTTAGGAAAGTTACAGGATCTTAGAAAGGCTGAGAGTAGAGACACCACTGAAGAACTAGCCTAGCTCCCTTGCTGAGCTAGAGGAGGTTGCTGAAGACAGTGTGCAGCTGCATTTTGGATATCTTCAGGGATGGAGACTCCACAACCATGCTGAGAAACCTGTCCCATTTCCCAAAATCCCACACAGGACAAAAGGGTTTTCTTATCTGTAAATCAATATTCCTGTCCTTCAGTTTGTGCCCATTACATCTTGTCCTGTCACTAGGCACAGTGAGTCTGCCTACATCTTCTTTACCTCCCCATGAAGTATTCACACATCTTGAGAAAATCAACCCCAGCCTTCTCTTCTTCAGGCTGAACAGTCCCAGGTCTCTCAGCCTGTCCTCTTAGAAGAGGGGCTCCAGACCTCTGATAATCTTTGTGGAGCTTCTCTGGACTTGCTCCAGTGTGTCTGTGCTGCTCAGGGTGAGGGAGCCCAGGACCAGGCACTCCAGGTGTGGTCATCCCTAGATGCTGTTCTCTCCCTTGGCTGTTGTAGCACAGCCTCTTGTAATCCTGCTCAGCTTCCAACAGCTGTGACAGACAGATGAAGGTAATTGCACAACAAACAAGTAAAAAAGTGAAACAGCTAATGCCCCTCCATCCCTGCCCCCATCACTTCTGCTTACAACCTTCAGGATGACACTAAGGCTTTCAAGTCCCCCAAAAAGGTTGCTGCAAAACTACCCCAGCACCCTTGTGTTTACAGAAAGGATTTCAGAGTGTGACTAGGAGTCCAGAGAGACATGGAGTTGGCCAAGTGAACAGTGACTCTGAGTAAATAGGATAACTTTATGTAGATGCTGGTGGGGCAGAGTGTGCAGATGGCAGGCAGAGGAAGGCTCTACAATTTACACATGTCAGCCATCAACTTTTCTGAAAAATAAAAAGGCAAAAAAAAAAATATAAGGAGGAGGAGAAAGGGCAGCCAATGCAAAAGCCATAGATGAACAGTTCAGAGACACAGAAGCTCAAGAAGAAAAACTAGCAAATAAAGAAAAACAAAGATAGGAGAGAGAAACGTAACCATTAATGGTTGATTTAAGCTTGCAGGATGAAGCATATCTGCAACAAAAGAAAAGCAAGAGCTAGTGAAAGGTGACAGAATTTTAAGTAAAGGTGGCTTGAAATCCAAACTGAGGAAAGCAGAAGTGCTCTCCACTCTGTAAAATGCACTTTCAGAAAGCA
This sequence comes from Pheucticus melanocephalus, assembly GCA_013398405.1. NCBI lineage: Eukaryota > Metazoa > Chordata > Aves > Passeriformes > Cardinalidae > Pheucticus > Pheucticus melanocephalus. Next base: position 141,511 of record VZSJ01005128.1, on the reverse strand, counting down.
GAAACCGAGAATACTTTGAAAAGAAAAAGAAAATAGGCAGACATAGTCCTCTGAATAGTGGCAGAAGTCAGATGGGCAAGTCACTGGCTTAAATACCTTTCTCATGAATCTTCACTGATTTTTTCTGCCAGGAAAATTTTTAATAACAGCCTGTTGAAGTTGATATACAAATCTGGGCACTAAAGGAGCTAACTGCCAGGCTTGAAGAAAAATATGTGATTTTATCACAAATATCACAGAATGTTATGTTGATGAAGCCCCTGCTGCTGCAGACATGTGGGACAGGGAAATCCTTGTTCTGAGTTAGTATTTCCAAAGTAAGCTTTTAGTCCCATTTGTGAAGAAGAGATTAAGGACACTAGCCCAAGGTTAAAAGTGTGGAAAAAAATAAAAAGTACTTCAAATTTAAGCAACAATATTTTTAAATGTTACAGAATGTAATTTTCAAGATTTTTGAAATTTTCATATTCATCATGCTTCAGCTCAGTTTCACTCCTTTCTCAAATTTCCCGCACAGAAAAGCTAACTACTTTTCCCTGATAAAAAGGCATCTTGCTAATCACCATCTCATACATACAAATCTGACAAATGATGGGGAGGAGAGGGGGCAGGAAATGGAGGACTAAATGTGAGGGAAGTTCAAAAACTTCAAGAACTAACAGTTGAAATGTGGTGTCAGTTCACAGAATAGAGGTTTCTGTAGGTAGAATACTTGCTGAACTGTACTAGGGCACTTTCAGAATGTTTTCTTTTCTTCTGTTAGCAGTTCTTTGAAGGAAGAGCACTGGTTTTACCCAGCCTTCAGAAAGCAACTGCTTGAGCTGGCACAGAAGTTCATTCCCATATCTGCTTGTTTGTAGCACCAGACTGAGGATTTAAAGATAAAATATGACCTAATAGAACAGCTTTTTCCTGTTATTTGACTTCTAAGAATGGGAAATAAAGGGAACATGGGACTAGGTGAACTGTATTTGGATGTTGATACAGCACTTTCATGTTTTCAGGTTTCAGCATTTTTAAGGAAACTTCAAAACTCACACTCAAATTTGTTTGGACAGAGACAATCTTTTACAGAATCTGAGTGGCAGAGTTCGGAGTGAAAGGCAGTGGTGTAAATTTTCAAAGGTACCCAGATACTCATGGAAAAGGAACACAGTCAGTTTTGGTTCTATTTAAAGTCTTTCTTGTATAGCATTTTAGTGTGAATAAATATTACATTTGTGAAAGCTCCAAATTATACTTATGTAGAGGACCTGTAAACACCAATTGAGCCAGAATGAGGTGAAATCTCTTTTAGGAGATTAGAAAGACAGATGACAAAATTTACTACAAGGGTCCTTATATGTATTTCTGCCAAGTGATGCACTCAATGTTGGAGGCTCTCCTGAGGTGCAAATGTGCCACCACAAACACCTAAGAAACTGCAATAGTTACTGTAATCCTGGGTGGAATGACATCAGACTTATTGGTCAGAGAGAGACATGTGAAATCTCTGAATTTCAGATCCCACTCTCAACAATATTTCCTCTTGGTGTAAAAGAAAATGGGAAGAGGAAGCTGACATTTCTCAGATGACTGTGACTGGCACAGAAGAGTTTGTCAATTCTTATTCACATTCATATGCAATAATTTGCCTTCCCCTGGAGAAAAGTCAACTCATTTGAGGAAATTATATCAGAAGCAAAACAGCTTGAACAGTTTCTTGTCTTTCTCCTGCATTTGTTTATATGCTAATTCCTGTAATAGCTCTGCTAAAAATACAACTTTGTTTTGATTGTTGAAGTGAAAAGAACATCACTACAAACAGAGCCTGCAAAGTTTTTCAGTTCATCCTTCCAACTTACAAAAACCCCCCCGGGCATAGTGTTGCAAGGCCTGAATGAGCTTTCCATCAAATTATGCCCACGTTTTCCAGCTACACATTGTGAATTCTCTAAGTACTGAGTTCCACTGCTGTGGCCAGGAGTGACTCTAGGTTGTATAGTAACCATTTTTCTTTGATAAGAAAGCTCAGTCAGCTCTTTCAAGAGACCAGACTGCTGTGTGAATTTACAAAGAGTTAACCTGGTTAGTGCATGTCCAGGAGTGTAATTTTCCAAAGGCCTCAATGACTTCTGAGTAGTGACAAAAGTGACTTTGTGGCTTTTATCACTCAGGTGAACCTAGCAAGAAATTACTTCTGGAACTTTATCCATGATGTAGCAACTTGACATGTTACAGAAATGATACATGTAGGAAATGGACTAACAATTCCTGTGCTGAAAAATCTCTTTGGAAAAAACAGATGAATGTACAGTTTCAGCATGCACACGTGTATTAGAATCACAAAATCATAGAATATGCTGAGTTGGATGGGATCCATCAGGATCATCAAGTCCAGTTCCTGTTCTGGCACAGGACATCCCCGAGAGTCACAGCATGTGTCTGAGAGCATTGTCTAAATGCTTCTCAACCTATGTCAGCCTTGGTGCTGTGACCACTTCCCTGGGGACCCTGTTCCAGTGCCAGTCTTCTTCTGGGGGAAGAACTTTTTCCTAATATCCAACCTAAGCCTCCCCTGACACAACTTCAGGCCTTTCTCTTTGGTCCTGTCACTGTCACCACAGAGAAGAAATCAGCATCTTCCCCTTCCCCTTACAAAGAAGTTGTAACTGCAATGAGTTCTCCCCTCAGTCTTCTCCAGGCTGAACAGACCAAGTGACCTCAGCCACTCCTCCTACGGCTTCCCCTTCACCATCCCCATTGCCCTCTGGACACTCTCTAACAGCTCAGTGTCTTTCTTACGTTGTGGCACCCAGAACTGCCCTAGCACTCAAGGTCAGGCTGTCCCAGTGCAGAGCAGAGCAGGACAATCCCTCCCTTGCCTGGCTGTGATGCTGGGCCTGATGCCTCCCAGGACATGGGGGCCCTCCTGGCTGCCAGGGCACTGCTGGCTCACGTTCAGCTTCCCACTGACCGCATCCCTTTCCATCGAGCTGCTCTTCAGCTTCTCATTCCCCAGTCCACACATGCAACCAGAGTTGCCCCATCCCAGGTGTGGAATAAGGCACTCACCCTTGTTAAGTTTCAGAGCTTTGCAGGTGTTAAGACACCATGTCACAGTCTTTTGTTTCAGAGGAAATGCTGGTTTAAAGAGTACCAGAAGCTGGGCATTATTCTCCGTGCTGTCCCACAGTTGCAGTGACGCAATTGTTCAGTAAATTTCCTTGTAATATCTAATCAATCTAATTCAAACCTACTCCCACTTTGAAACCATTGTTTCCCCCTCCCTACTTCTACAGCTCCTGATGAAGATTTCCTCTCTGGTTTCCTTGTAGGCCACCCAAGGATACTGGAAGGTTGCTATGAGGTCTCCAGGCAACTTTCTCTTCTCCGGGCTGAAGAGTGTCAACTTCCTCAACCTGTCTTCACAAGAGAGGTGTTCTGCTAATGTTTAAATGTTTCATTAGCTCTTAAAAAATTAAAAGTTAATTGGTGTGACATAAAATTTTTTATTACTAACTGCTTTGCTCACATCCTACCATCAAAGTACAATAAGCTGTTGGGCCATTTGTCCGGGCAGGGAAAACTCCACACTCAATATGAGTGTTCAGAAAGCTTCCGTTTTTTTAGTTCAAGCACCAGACTTTATTCACAACAAGTAATAAGCTTATGCATATTCTAAAGCTAAGCAGTCTATTGGTTATACTATAATAACAACTCTTCTTCAGGCTTTCGGGCTCACATTTCGTTTTCTACGTCTCTCTGTCTACTCGTTATCGAACTACGCTGCTGCTCAAGGACACGATGTTTTGCAGGTGCAGAAACTCAGATTAGCTGTGTTTGGTACTTTTCCAGCTCTTGGTCATCTAACAAGCAAAACTGTTCCTCAACAATAAGCCAACCTTATTCCTGCCCTTACTTAAAGTTTTTCCATTTACAGATGAAGAATTTAAACTGTCCACAAAATCTCTTGCAATGTCTTGTCTATTATTCCCTCCAACCTCACTACTACACCACAGAGAGACTCATATTAAGCAGCTACTAAAATAAGCAATTTGTTGTGTAATTTATGATTCTCCATGACTGTCTTGGCAAAAGGCAGGGATTCAGAGGAGAATCCTATTTACTAAAGATTGTTTAGTTCAGGCATATTGACCAAATGAGTCCACTCAGCTTTCATAAACTATGGCAGTGGGTTTTCATGGAATGAAAACATCTGTTTGAGGAAAACACTGGTAGCCACTAAATTCATCAATACTGGCCATACAGGCTTTTGTAGCAGTCAAAACCTTCACAAACCAACACTTCTGCTGCATTTCTGAGCCACAAAAAATCTGGAGACCTGAAATAATAGCATGCCTAAAATTTGACCAAATAAATTACCCCGAATTTAATTGTGCAGTATGACTAGCATACAAATTCAGGCAGTCTAATAAAGTATTTAGAAATCTGTTCCTGATTCTTTGCAGGTGGCCCCTGAAACTTATATCTAAATATAACAGCAGTGTATTCATTATAGTGTCAGTAAAATAGATATTTTCAGTAACAAAAATACATTAAATGTAAAGGAAATATCAAGTCAGACATCATACTGTATAAACAAGCACAACACTATTCAGGATTTTTTTTATTGTTATATAATAATCTATAAATGCAAGTAATACATACAGTATGGAAAATTATAGGCCAGTCATTTGGAAATAATTGGTCTTACGTGGAAGAAGAGGATAGGCTACAGAAGGGGACATACAACAAAGACGCCAATGAGGAGCATGCAGTTCTTAAAAAAAATGTCCCAGGCTACCATAAACACTCTCCCTCAGTTTTTAATTCTTAACTATTAGAAATATAGACTCTTTAATACTTTTAATGTTATTCACTACTTAGGCACTTTGTGATTAGCTTTCTTTCTGCTTGAAACTTTGTACCATCTGGGTACCAAAACATATTTTTTTGAGCGCTGTAAAGTAAAATATGTACAGCAGAAAAGCTTTCTATACCAAATTTTGACAAAAATTCTACTATACTCTACCAGTCCTAAGAATTTATGAAAGTATATTTTTCTAAAGCTAAATGCATATTGGAGTTTTTCAGGTCTGTATTGAGGACAACATTACATTAAAAACACCAAAAAATCTTATTAACAACTTCTTTGGAATTTATAACTTAGGTCACAAATCAAAACAATCTCTGTAAAAAACAATCTTTTCTCTCTCTTTTCTTTTCTTTTCTTTTCTTTTCTTTTCTTTTCTTTTCTTTTCTTTTCTTTTCTTTTCTTTTCTTTTCTTTTCTTTTCTTTTCTTTTCTTTTCCTTTCTTTTCTTTTCTTTCTTTTCTCTTCTTTTCTCTTCTTTTCTTCTTTTCTCTTCTTTTCTTTTCTCTTCTTTTCTTTTTCTCATAAATCCTCTGTTCAATACTTTTTTCTCCATAGACCACATAGTATGTTAACAATCTCTAGTTGCTGCCAATAAAAGAGTTGTTGGCTATGAACAACAAAAATCCTTTCTTTTCTCAGTAGCTGAGGGGAAAATGGAGCTCATTAAAACTAGACTGTCCTTCTCACACAGAAAAGGAAAAGAAAAAAAGACATGAAAGGGACAGGGTCAGGAAGAATGTCTAGCAGGTAAGAAAGCTATTTCTGGTATTTTCCTCCATATAAGCCTTAGGATTACCTCAAGAACTGGCTGTATTTTAAAGATATAAGAAAAATTTCTAGTTATCTGGGAAGGCGTAAAGGGTGGTCCAAGAGATCAAAATATTGCTAGCAAAAACCTTCACGGGGAGATTGAGCCATAACCTAAAACCAGAGAGACAGGAAGAAGCAGGCATGAGCAACAGGTGCAGGGAAAGTAAAAAGATGATAACTAGTTTGAACACAACTGCAGAGGAAACTGCCCTGAGGAGGTGTATGAGTTCATTTACTATTCAAACCCCATTTGAATTTACTATACCTGCCCAACACCTCTAGTCTCAGAGGCAAGTCTGAAAGACCATAATTAATATGCCAAAACAAGATTTGTAGATTATCAGTTTACCCATAACAGAGTGTCAGTTTTCTCTCATAGGTATGAAAGAGGCAGTTCTGTCACCACCAACAGAGAGCAGAGCAAGACAGCATGAAGATACAGTGAAAAGGATGCCTGATGATCATTTTATTGAGAAAATAAAGAATAAGGTGGGAGCCTCAAGCCTAACATATAACAGAAGCTTTAAAAGGTTATTCACTCCAATAGTCAGCATGATGTTTGAGTAGCTTTGTGGACTGGGCTTCAAATTTCTATGCCTCAGCTGACCAGCTGAGGATCTTAGGCATCTTAGGATTGCCCTGCTCCACAGTGCAGTTCATTCAAATTCTCATTCATTCTAAATATAGAGCTTGAAATCAGGAAGAGTGAGGAAGTTTTCATGATGGGCATACAAAAATAAAACCAAAGTTGACAAAAAATGCTGTGGATCACACATCCAAGACAGTTGCAATTCATAAGGTGGGACATTACTGCAGGAGGACGTGCCTGAGTGGAGAAAATTAACAAGAAATTATCAAGGACTCGAGAGCAGAGATGTACTTTCTAGCTGGCATGTGTGCTAATGCTAATAAAATAATATTTCTAGTTCTTATGTCCATCACAGAGACCAGGATATGCAGAAGGGTCCAGCATCTCCCCATGCACTGGGGCAGAAGCACTGTTCAGCTGTGTTCCTGTCAGGCAGAGCCCCAGCAGCAATGCCAATGGGGCTTGGGACAGGCCTGAGGAAAAGGACCTGTGTCCTGCTGGGCACAAAGCTGAACAAGGACAGAGAACCTGGAGATAAGGGAACATTTTCTCCATAAGAGAAGCCACAGCTGGGCTGTGTGTTTTGGGAGGTGGTGCTGTCTCCCTCCTTGGAGACATGGGATAGTGCCCTGACTCCTTTGGAGAGGAGAGCAACGAGGCTGGTGAGAGGCTTGGAACACAAGCCATATGAAGAACGACTGAGGGAGCTGGGGTTGTTCAGCCTGGAGAAAAGGAGACTCAGAGGTGACCTTATCACTCTCTTCAGCTTCCTGAAGGGTGGCTGTGGTGAGCTGGGGGTCGGTCTCTTTCTCCGGGCAACAACCGACAGAACAAGAGGACACAGTCTCAAGGTGTGCCAGGGGAGATACAGGCTGGAACTAAGGAGGACGTTTTTCACAGAAAGAGTGGTCAAATACTGGAATCATTTACCCAGGGAGGTGGTGGAGTCACCATCCCTCGATGTGTTTAAGAAAAGACTGGATGTGGCACTTGGTGCCATGATCTAGTTGAGGTGTTAGAACATGGGTTGGACTCGATGATCTTAAAGGTCTCTTCCAACCTAGAAATTCTGTGATTCTGTTTCCTTTTGGTTTCCTTTCCATTTCACAGTTATAGTCTGTGAAAGGCCCAGGATATGATGTGAATAAGCAACTAAAGTTCAGAAATTTCTCAAATTCCTTTGATGTGGATATTCGGTTGCAGTTATCTCCTGAGATATCTTTTTTCTTCAGGTGTTAGCACA
>VZSJ01005128.1:0-133612 GCA_013398405.1 Pheucticus melanocephalus | reverse complement strand
TGTGACTCTGTGGCTGAGCCAGGTGAAGGGGGGTGGAGGTGGTTGGTGGGGGTTGGAGCAGGGACCTCCTGAGGATCCTGCTGGCCTTAAAGATCTTATACTGATTCAATGTTCTCATGTCAAGGAGGGCATCAGACTGCTGGAGAGGATTCCTGGAAGACCTGATTAAGGACTCATTAAGTAACTGGAAAAGGTGCAGTGCAGAGGAAGATTTTAAGGATCTCAATCTTTTTATGGTATTAGAAGCAGGTCAGTGGATGCATTAATGACTGCTGTTAAGCATGACTTAGGGAAGAACAAACCTGGTAACAGAGGGCTCTTCAGTCTGCCAGAAGTTACAACAGAATCCAATGACTGAGACAGAAGACAGAAGAAAAGCTACAGAGAGAAAAAGCATGGACATTTATAATATTAACATAATTAAGTCAAGATTTGTGGAAATTCTCTGGTCTCAGCAGAATATAAGTAAACTCAGTTACAGCTGGTATTTGAGCCTTTTATTCTGAGAACCTTGAGCACTGAATAAATTATTTTTTTTTAATAATCAACATGGGTCAGAGGTTTAATTCTAACCAAAAAATTTAGAAAATACGTACATCAGCCATTGGGTGAGAAGAGGCACAAATTAAGTCTAGGAAGAGAGCAGAGCTTATGGAGGGAAAGAAACCTAAGTCCGAAGGAAACAAAAGTATGGAATTGCACAGGTGAAAACTATAAGCTGGCATGATAGAGAAGACTGAAAAAAGAGATACTTGCACTAATTCAGTTCATTCAGGCTTTGTTATGACAGCTCTCTAGAGTTATCAAAAACTCACACGACCAGCAAATCAGGCATTATGTCTACAACTTTGCAGCACACATGGAGAAGATTATGTGGAGCAGGAACCATGTTTCTGTGTTGAGAAGGTGGTGTGTCTCTTGTATTGTTACTGGGCAGTACCATTAGGAGTTGTTGTCAAGGCATAACAACAGCATGACCAATGCTGATGCACAGGCAGAGCAGTCCTTTATTGTGTTCTGGACTTGAACCAATGCTGTGTAGGGCCTTACAGTTTCATAACTGCTGGATGGAGAAACAAATCAGAAGGTTAGATAAATGTTAGAGACAAATAACAGCCTGTACATGGTTAATATTTATTTCCAAGTATAAACACAACAGAAAAGAGTAATAATTGGCTGAAAATGCAGCAAGAATACTTGTAGGCCTAAAACACAGGTGTTTGTGGGAAATGTCATGAGTAATGAGTAATTTCGATATTGTTTGCAGGTCTGGTGCTGAGCTAAAAGCAGAAGCTACAGTCAGAACTTGTTCTAACACCATAGTGACATTAAGAATATATTATAAAGAGTTTTCAGTGTTATCAGATTCACTCTTCTTTAAAGGACATAGAAAAATAGCTAGCAAACCTTTTTCTTTGTATTATAGCCAATGTTGGCTGTTGCTTACCTAGGGTTGTTGGTGTGGAGAGTGAAGAGCTTTGACAAAGGAAAATGTAGAACTGATTAAAAAAATTAGAGTAGGCACGGTTTCTTGTGTACAAAGTTTGAAGATGCCTTCTGGGATTTAAAACTGCCTTTTGTAACACTTAAGCAGCCAAGTAGCAAGACTATTTTATCTAAAAACTCTACTACATTTGAAGTCATGTGCCTTGCCATGCAGATGGTCAGGGTAAGGTTTCTAAGAAAGAGCCATGCCGTAAGAACAAGTTCTGAATTGCCATCTCCTCTATAAGCATACGCTTCCAACCACCCCAATTATCTTTGATGAAATGGGTTTGGGATCAGCTGGGTTCTTCAGCATCAAAAACCCGAAAGGAATCAAATTTTTAAAATTGCAGAGTATAAGCATAATTTGTCAATGACTGAAAAATGCAGTCTGAATTATCAGCACAAGTTGTAATAGCCCATAATTTCCCTTTGGCAGCATCCCTCCAAGGCTACTCTATCACACTGCTGTTGGACTATGTGATGGAAAAGTCAGAAAAGCTTTTGATTGGAGAAGACCTCTGAGATCATGTAGTCCAACTTTTGACTGACCGCCACTTTGTCATCCAGACACCATGGCCCAATCATTTTGTGATCATCTCCAGGGATTGCGATTCCACCACCTCCCTGGGCTGCCCATTCCAATGTTTAACAACCCCTTCTGTGAAGAAATTCCTCCTGGTGTCCAGAATTCCTGCTGATGTCCTGATGTCCAGATTCCATACCAACAATCTTTCTTCTGCAAAAGTACAAGAACCTTGCCTCTCATCAGCAATGTTTCTTCCAGAAAAGTGCACTGAATCACCACAATATGCTTTCCTCATAACTGATTCTGCAGATTTTATTTGTAAGTCAATAAGGAGCCCAAGTTTTGTTTAATTGCTCCATTTTTGTTAATATTAATTCAATGCATTTTAAAGGCTGCTGTGGCTGGAATTAAAAGGAGGTTGTTACACTATTGAACATTTCTCCTTTAGGCTGACAAAAAGATTCCGTCTCTTAACCTGATGGCAATGAAAGGCAGTGAATGAATCACTGCTTGAGGAAACCAATTTATTTAGTCACTGTGTCACAGTTATTTATTACTTATCAGCACATGCTGTTAGTTCAATTAAATAAAAAAACCTGAATTTCTCTTCCAGCCTTCTCCCCTTCTCAATTTTAAAAACACACAACAAACCAGAAAAGAATTACTACAATCTGCAGTGTGAAGGCTGAACCCTTTCAGTTTATTGTGCTTCTCTTGTTTTAATTGAACTTTGTTTATTAAATTTCTGCAGCTAAAGTATGGGGATTATTAATCTTATTCAGTAGCAAAAAGTTATTAGTAGAGAGAGGACAAAAGGAAGAAATTAATAGTAAGACAAAGTGTTTATTGCAACATTTTACCAAGAAAAATACAGGAAGCTGCAAAGAGCAAATATTTTCTCTCATCTGCTTACAAAGGAGAAAGAAATGAAAATTCCTAATTTATGTACATATGCATGTATGTAATTTAGAACATTAGTAGTAAATGTATCTGCCATTTCAGAATATAATCACAGATATATAAAACCAATAATAATCAGTTCAGTACCACCCTTCCTCCTGCTTTTTGCTTCCTACATGTTCCTTGTTTAGGACATCATGAGAGCAGAAAACAGAATTTTTGTTCTTCATGAGAGGATTCTCTGTTTTTTGCTTAATATTACAATTAACATGAGAAGCTTTTCTTATTAATAATATAACTATAAAAAGCAAAATAAATAATATTTATATGAAATCTTCTGGTCTGAGGACAAATTGACATTTGGAAATCTGCTTAGTAAGTACCATTGCTGAAGTAACAATAAATTAGAGTTACTGCACCCAAAACCATTTTAGAAGATTAAAGGGATAGTCTGAACTGCAATTCCAACTACAGTTACACATGAACAGTGTCAAACACTGCCTACTAATTCCTGACTCTGATTCCAGTTTCCAATGATAAGCATGTATTATATCCCAGCAATTTCAGGGGCTGCCATTCATCACTGGCCCTCACTTTGGGTGAATTCATTCCTTTTGGACAGTTGAAATGTAGTGAAAAATACTGGCAACACTACTTTTCTTCTGCAGCAAGCGGAGGTATAATTAGGGGCCCAAGGGCTCCCTGTTTTCACCTGGGTTTTTTTTGTTCAGCTTCCTAATACAAACTTTAGTGTTAATTTAGGTGGCAGTGAAGTGATATATTTTTGTTAAAAAACGGTCCGCTGAAAAGTGTTTCAGGCTTTCACATTTTTGACATGCAATTATTTTCACAAGACAATAAAAATCTTAGTTAACTTCATTCTCAGTTCTTAGACAGATTTTTTATTTAAAAAAACACAATTTAGTGGAAGAAACAGGATTCACCAGGCTGGACCATACCCAGCAAAACAGGCAAAAATACCTGCAGAGCCTCATTATTCATGCCAAGGACACAAGATTCACCAACCAGAAATTTAGTAAAACCATTATCTACCAATCCCTTTACCAGTTTATTTCACCAAAGGAGAGTAATTTACTTATGAAAAATATTACTATGATAAGATATGTATGGAAGCACTCTCCATGAAAAATGAAAACACAGAAATATTCTTAATGTGCTCTCCTGCACATATTTTTTTTTTAAAACAATATGCAGATTAGTTAGTGAAAAAAGTGAGGAAACTCCACTACTATGTGATCGAATGCTAATATTTGGTAGGAAGAGACATATTTGAATGGTCTAAATTCTACCTAATCTTGATACCTAAATCCTTCTAATAGAGGTTGTAGCTCTTCAGAAGTATAAAAACAATGTAAAAAGATGAGGCTGAGCAACTTAAAGGGAATTTATATTGCCTAAATAAGGTCCTACTGTAGTAAATGCTGCCTATTTTAACTTCCTTGGAACATATCAACAGCTCTTCAGCATTTCAGTACAAAGATATATTCCATAAGAAACCTGTTTCTTTAAAATACTGCTCTTTATACTTTTTAAAGAAGGGAATATATTAATAGAGTTGTCTAGATCCACTAAGTGTTTAAAAGGTTTAGTAGAAATTGAGGATAGAAAAGATATTACCTGCCTTTACAGTGGCAGGAGGTGACTTCAGTTGATTTTCCAATACTGCATCTACTTGTGCTCCAGTATACCTCTACGTCAATGCCCTGATGAGGCCTGAAAAGCAAGTTGGAGAAGATATCAAACAATGCACCTCAGTGTTGTTTGGGATATAGAGCAAATGGCTTCCTAAAATGATAGTTTAAGGAGTGCCATGTTTGTAGCAAAGCAATCTTACACCCTGTAGTGATATGTGAACTGGGGCAGTCAAAGAAACAGGGGACTAAAACAGAAGCACTGGGATACGCAGTGTAACTGGGATATGCTCTGTATAGAAAATCCCCGTTTATGAAGAAAAAATGCTACAGGTTGCTAAATCTTGATGAAGAGCAACCTACACGTCCCCAGTTCCAGCAAACTGTGTTATTGCATCCTCCATCTGAGGAGCCATGCTATGACTGAAGTAACCAGGTCTCAGCCGTTCTACTGATCTCATGACAATGAGAGCATCACTTTATCCTTCAACTTCTCAACTTTTTATCCAAGTACCCAGAAAATAAAGTTTCTTTGCTCCTACACTATATTTGTCTAAATTGCAAGTCATTCCCCTTTACTATTCTTCTCCTGTTCACTTTATTATGTAGGGAAAAGTACTGCTTACAAGTAGTTTATACAGTTTGGACTCTGCTTTTAGTACATTTCTTTTTGAAACAGACATTGTTAAAGCAACACAGCCCCCTAGTGTGGATGTTATCCAAAAGTTTAATTCACACACAATTACGAGGCACTAGCTTTCACCAGACTACTTGTAGTAACAATTACACAGACTTCAACAAAGAACCTCTAACTAAACGATGACACAAATGAAAAACCCAAAACCATACACATGGAAAATCTGCACCAGCCAATAATTAAGAATGTAGATTTAACGAAAATTTAATAGCTTAGATAGTTTATATTTGGAACAGTTCAGCTAACATTTTTGAGTGAAGATTTAGATGCTTTCAAAAAGACAAAATTAAGTAATGGACCTTATTTCTCATACCTCATATCTTAAGAACTGGAAGAACTTGTTCTTAAGTGGGTTATCACTTATGTAATATAATCCAGCAGTTGGATTTTCACTACTCATTCTGTTGTGCCAACACAGCAAATTCAATCAGAATGGTGCCCCAGGTGAGAAGCAGATGGGCAGGATTTCCTGCATGAATGTTTCCTGATGTGGTTCTGTAGATATCCACATTAACACCAGCTGCACAACAGCAGGGTGGAGACCAGGACACAACCTGGGAATAAGCAACTGCATCAAAATGTATGCATGGTTCCTCACCAGCATTCATATTCATTTTAAATGTCTTTCCCAGTACTGTTTCTGCCTGCCTTTAAGGCTAGTGTCAACATGCTTAGACAAAACACACTTTTCTAGTTGTGTCTCTTGCCCTGTGCTCCTCTAGCAACCTTAGAAAACTTTATCTGCATCTGCTCCACTCCCAGTGGATAGGCCTTCAGTACAGTCATGCAGAACTGCACACAGTATTCCAGTGAAGCTGAGACTTCTGACATAAAGTAGAATTGACTGGAGTCTGGAAACACAAGATGGAGGGCAAGATTTTAGATTAGACAATTCATGGCTTTGCAGAACCATTAGATTAAAAAAAAAAAAAATTCAATTTTGAGATTGACAGTAATCAATGATCCCAAGGACAAAAAGTTACCTTTACACACTGTTTAAACAAATGATGATGCAATGAATGAACAAATGAACATGTTCCATTCTCTGTTTATATTTGGTTTGACATTTCTTTTCATGCTATTATTGGGCTGTATAATGCAATACGTAATATCTAGATTTAAATTTTTTGTGATCTTTTCTTACCTGACTACAGAGTCAGGTTAAGGGATATGTGGCTAGCCCTTCCTACAAGAAGTAATTTTTCTCCTCCTGTTATGTATTCTGTTTGCACAATATTAAAGCTAAAAAAGGGCCAAGAAACATGGGATTTCAGCCCCTCCCTCACAAAGTCAAGTATTTTAACATATATATTTGGCCACAGATAAGGTGAACAAACTTTTTTTCTTCTCTATGTTGCAGATTGACTTAGCAATAAACATGAATGTTTATACTACTGGGACTAAATTGCAGAACTTTATAATCAGTTCTAAATTTCGTGCCCATGATCCTAAAGTTGTGCTGTTCTTATGTTTCTGGATCAATTAACCACCTCATCTCCCTTCCTGACTAAAGGGCTAACTTCACAATTAATCTTTAATTATCTTCTGTGAAAAGGGCATATTTACCAGCATCAGTGATCTCATAAAGCTAAATCAGTGTTTATAATTTTAGGATAGGCGCATAAAATGCCATATAATAACTTACAATGCACTCATGTGCATAAAGTCTTTCTTCAGCTGATGTTTTTAGAGAATGCTTTAGGCACAGAAGGAAAAAAAAAGCAAGTTACAGTAACTGCTTTTGTAAACATTATTTAAAAAATAATAGTGACAGCCAAGCAACCATTCACCAGCTTTAAAGCTCTGACTCTGTACATTTTGTCCCGAGGTGGCTGCTGTTTTTGAAACTGTGCTCCTTTAAATACAGACAAGGCCACAGTAAAGTGCTACCCAGCTGACTCCTTCGGCAAGACTCACAATGCAGCGCTGACCTGCTCGTGTTTCATCTGGCATCTCAACAGTACCCGGTTAGAACAGCAGCATCTTGCATCACCTACACAGATTATCTGACTCCCTGTTTTTTAAAATACACTTAGAAACAACCTGTAGTTATCAGTGACCAAAACTTCATTTACTACAATTAACAATTACACTAATTTCAAACAGCAAAGAACGTATTTTATAACACAGCTTAAAATAAAGTCTCTTGGGCAAAATACTTTTGAGAGTAAATACTGTATTTAAAGTGTGTTACAAGGGGAACTAATTCTATTCTGTGGAAATATTTGGGATTTGCTTCTCAAAACTGGCATCTTGAAATCTATTTATTGTTTGCTATGAAATGACCATGACAGCAAAGCCTCTAAACAGAGATAAATAATTTTGACTCTCTGTGGGAGAGTCAATGATCTTTTTATTCATCTAGTACACAGTTAACCCTCCTCCTCCTCAAAAGATCTTTTTCAGGCTGGCCAACACCCAGTGTTTAATATCTGTTTCCTGACAAAATGGTTGATCAAAACCCAGTAACACTATTTTAACATTTCATAAATAATTCAATATATTTTACATACAAATTGCCTCTCCTTCCAAATGAAATAATAAATTTATTTTTCAAGGAAAGATCACAGACATATTTAAAAGTGAAAAACAAAACAGCTGTATAATAAATATTTTAAATACACTGGATTTTTTTATCTCTTCAGTGATACAGATCAATGCAAGAACACATGTAATTTAGCTGATCTGTTTTTAACCTAAGCAGCAACTGTACAATATCCTAAAAATGAATGAGCACTTGTGTAACCAACCACATTAAGTATCTCACATGATTTTATTTTTATTTTTTGTAAACAGCTTAATTGAATTTTCTTGGAATACTTCTCATCTCTTAATTTCGAATTTAATTAGGCTGTAATTACAAACCTTCTCTGTCATATGCATAGTAAACCTGTTTCATCTCTGTCACACTACATGTTAAAGTCAGCATTAGCTAACTTTAACACAGAGTGTAGCTAGAAATAATACCCTTTAACAGTTCAACATGCTATATAACAAACTTTTAAGGGTGACCTGGGAAACCAGTAGAAAAATAATAAATACCATACACCACCACAGAGTAGTCAGTAGAAGGCAATTACATTCTAGTTTATCATTACTTCCACCAGTATTTTTGTGTTGCTAAAGAACTCAAGTGTGTTGCTTTCCAACATAACTGAATAAACTTCATACATGTGGCTTCTTGTGGTGATGCAGGAAATGCCCTTGCAAGCAAGATTTGCACTTCCACAGCAGGCAGGGTGAGGTATTTGGTGCCTTAACGACACAAGTACAGTAGCACCCAAGTGTATCTTTGAAATCTAGCAGAGCTCCACCAGTCTATGCCTTTGTAAAAGAGAAGACAGCACATCTAGGTTTTGCCAGCTGTCCTTCTCTGATTACTTCTTTAGTTTCTCTGGACTCAAATAAAACACAAGTTCACCAAACACCTAAATGGAATTGACCAAAGACAACACCCACAGATTTTGAGACAGTAAAGTTACCTTTTGAATTGTGTGTATATATTTTCACTTACAACCTCCATTTGCTACAAAATAATAGAAAAAACGTTGACGATGTTGATAACACTAGAGTCAGGTGCACTTTACCCAGGTCACTGACATCACTTAGTAGAAGCATACTGTAATTTTATCAGCTGTATTTAATGAAGGTTTTAGTTTATTATCGAATTTACACTGCACTAACATTTTACAATAATTTTGGTTGTAGAGGAAATCAATCATACTTAAGAAATATACAAGAAGCTTTCTACAGAAAAGGGTTTAAAAGGAAACTGGTAAAAAAGAAAGGGAATAACGAGAAGGACGAAAAGGGATAAAATGGAAAAATAGAAAGAAAATTATAAACCTTAAAAGAATTCAAGACATAATATCTGAATAGACCAAAGTTTTCAGTAATATTATACAATAGTAGGGGAAAATATATCTGCTACTGTTGCAAAGCATGTAACCAGCTTTCTAAGTAACAACCAAGGAAAACTCATGAACAAAAATACATAATACATTATTTTACTTAACAAACAGTACAATTGTAAACTTCATACCTTTAAAGAAAAAAATTGATGTCTGCATGGGCAAACAAACACACAAATATTTTAACTAGCACTAGTTGTAAAAAAAAATTAAAATAATTGTTGTAAGATATTATAGCATCGAAATTAAGTCTGAAATTCAATTTATTTATAAAGGAATACCTTGAAATGGATAAAAATAGAATTTATATTTTAAAACCTCATAAATAAATTAAATGCCTTTTCTAAAAAAGCATACTGAAATTAGGCGGATTTTCCTACTTTCAAGAGACATGAAATGACTGTATCAATTGAATGTTAAAAGGTCACGGTCTTCTGAACTGTTTGATTTGTTAAATATTATGCCAAATACTCAAAAGAAAAGCTTTCCAGTTAGGAAGAAACTCTGTTTTCTTCAGTTATAATACAAAAGATAAGAGTGGAGAAAAGTGACAAAACTACAAGGCAGTGTAATAAACTCTGCTCTGTCTCTTTCAGGCACTTCCATAACTCTGAAAATAACATGTTCAACTGTTTATTAGAAAGGTAAAAATCCTTCCCTTTAGGAATTCAAATTTTAAAAACTGAGTATGCTTTTACAGAAAGCATCACATTGTAATTGGAATACCTATCTTATGATGAGATGGGCCCCAAGAAGAATTAAGCAGTCTCAAATCTCTTCCTACTCTAACCATTCAATGATTCTATGTTTCCACAATAACCTTTCTGGAAGGCACCAAGTACCTGGCACAGCTCCATATGTGGTGTGACTCCCTGAGGAAGTGACCCAGCACAAGGACACCTCACCTCAGGGAAGCATCAACCACTGTTTGTGCATGTCATGGAAGCAGCACACTAAAGGCAACAAAACCACTGAACCACAGGTCGGGATACACAATGCAGTCTGAATGAGGAATGTCACACCCAACCCAAACATAGCACTGAAGAGAACAGACATCACCTTCCTCGAAACAAATAGTGAAAATGAAATCTGAACAGTCTCATGGATGTTTCTTTACATCACCAGCTTTCATCAGAGCCTTAATAGCTCTGGCCCTCATCTCGAGTTCCAGAAGCTCCAGCTGCTGTGCTGATGGCTGAACATCTTCTGACGGAGGAACAGCTAAGGCTGCTGCTTTGGGCTCCTTCGGGCTGGACTCTGCCAACCCCAGAATCTCATTCACACTCTTCTCAATGTCCTTCTGAAGGTCGTCTATCTGGCCAGCTCCACTTCTGACAGTGCTCTCCTGCACATCTGGACCATCCTCTTCATTGCATGGGCCTTCTATGTCACTATCATATGCATCTGCATTTATGCTGAGGGCATCACTATCTTCTCCCTTGCCTGCAACACAAACATAACTATCACAGATCTGCCCAACAGAATTCTTTTACCTCAACTTACAAAATCACTTCTGCTTAAAGTGTTACTCTGCAAATTAAGAGAGTGAAAAAAAATCTAGAAAAAAATCTATATGATAACCAACTCCTCTTCTTTGTATCCTTCAACTTTTAAAGGTAATTTATACAAGTTTTAATGCATCTTTATGCAATTCTAAAAGAACACACAGTACAGCAATATAGCAATACCAGAAAAATTTGTTCTCTCCTGTGAAGTTACATTACCTATTTTCCTAATTAAACTGTCAAAAAAATTCTATATTAAAGAAAACTTTTGCAGTGCAAAACTGATTTTTGTTTATCTCTTAAATAAACCTAATATTCAGAACGCAACTTCAAAAATTACACTCAACTATGTTATGTATGTTAAGAGGAGTGAAACTTTAGTGAGACACAAGACTAAAAATTAATAGAAACCCATACTGCAACTACTACCAGAATTTATCATTACTCCTCCAGATGTACTTAACTCCATGTAAAAACATGGAGGAATTTAAGACTTTGGTTTTTAATTGTGGCTGAAAGTTGGAGTGTATTTTTAAAAACATAATTAAAAGAGGCAGCACAATAAAAAGCAAAGCTCTTACAGAACCTAACTAACCATTCTCCCAATGTAGCTGCAGCAAGACTTGCTTTTGACACACTGGCCTCAGAAGTTGACACTCTTTCAACAGCTTTTGTAAATGTGGAAATTAAGAGCAGGATTAGTTCCAGCTTAAAATGAATAATGTGTGGTCAGATGATGATAAAGTTACTGGTTACACAGACTTTATAATTAAGTTATTACTTTTAAGTTGCTATTATTATTAAATTATTACTTTTGGTAATACCATTTTTACCACTTGCACAGGGAAAAAAGGCTTTAGAAAAATGTTATTTTTTCTTAAAACATTTTAAATGCTTTATGGTACCTGTATGCACTTGGTATTAACATATGAAAAGTGCCCAAAAACCTTAGGAAGATCCATTCCTCCCATCCTGAGGGTGCGGGGAAAATACCAATACTGACTTCAAAAGCTATAAATGCAATTTCTCTACTTAAAAATTTCTCTACTTAAAAAAATAAAAGGAGGGAGGAGAGGAAGATCAAAACAGCTCAGAATTGTTTTATGAGCAATAGTAATATTTTAAAACATTAGGGTCTTGTTGATTCAGCATTGAAAATTTTTTGTATTATAGGTCACAATTCAGTTACTCACAATCACTCTGTATCAGGCTGTCATCATCACAGCATTTAAGTTCAGATTTAAGAATTCTGCACGCTCACTCTGAGAATGCAGTCACACAGCTAAGGTATGTGGCACCTAAAAAATTCCCAACAAAGCTACAGGGAAAGCAAATTCAGCTCATGAAAATATAAGTTAAGACACACAAAAGGAGTTTACCGATCACTTTTCACCTTTTTTTTAAGGCAAGATAAATCACAATTTTGAAATAATATAATCTGAAAGCCTAAAAAATAAACAAGGCTACAAAAAATTCTCCTCACAGCAGTGTGTATGGAAACTACTCATGAGATGAACATACATAGGTCCCGTTTGATCCTAAGTAGTCTTGGCCTGCTCCTCCTGTGACAGTAACTTCAAGATTAATATCTCATTTTCATATGCAGTTTCTCCTACTTCCCATACCATTTAGTCATCTTTGAACAGAATCTTTTTAACTTTACCTTGCAAGCCACCATGTGTGTGAAAGATCAGAATAGGAAACAACAGGATTAAGAAACTGTCTTTCTTCATAGCATCAGTTAGTGCTTATCTAACATGCTGGTCAACCAAGCAGCATTCCCATGGATCAAAAAATCAGCTGCATTACTGGATCACAGTTCAAAGCCTGAAACTTAACATCTGAGCCTGACCATCCTAATATACTGCCAAAGTCAAACTGACCTGTACAGAGTCTGTCTGGGATGAAGTTAATTTTCTTCACAGCAGAGTGCATGATGCTGCTTCTGGATTTGTTCCTGAAGCATGTTGATAACACACCGGTTTGGCTGCTGCTGAAGAGTGCTTGAATAGCCTCAGGGCTTTCTCTGTTTCTCACTCTGACCCCACAGAGAGCAACTGGGAGACTGGGAGGGATGCAGGGCCAGGACAGCTGAGCCAAACTGACCTAAGGGATATGCTCCACCATACAGCACTGGCATCTGCCTTCCCAAGTAACTGTCATGCATGTTACATGGGGCAGTTTTCTGTCTGCATTCCAGGAAGTGGCTAAAAATCTGGCTGCCAATGGGAGCTTGTAAATAAGTCTCTGATTTTTGTTTTGTTTCAATGTACAGCTCTCGCTTCACTTATTGAAGAGTCTTTATATTGACTCATAAGTTGTCCTCATTTTGTTTTGCTGACTGTCACCTTTATCCCACTGGGGGACGAGCGATTGAGGGGTTGGTAGGTGCCTACTGGGTCAGCCCACCATAGGATTCCTTTTGGAATCAATTGGTCACATTAAGAAGGAACAAAATATTAAGTCATTCATGTCTATGCCAGAGAAGCTGGGCAGAACAACCCAGGGTTCTATTTAGAAATTGGAACCTCCAAAACTGCGGAATTCAGTGTTCATTCAGGCTTTTTGGCCTACAGATGATTAATGAGCTAACAGGCTTTATTTCTCTCTTTTGCTCCTGTTTTTTCACAGTAATAAGGATCATGGCTGGCATTTCTCATTATCCTTTTCACTTTGGTAACTTTCACTTTTTTCTTCATCTACAGTTGCAAAATTCATTTCAGCACACTTAATTCCATTTTTAAATTTTGATTTTATCCACTTTTGTGTATTCTCTCATTCTCTCTTCTTTTTCCCACAGCTTCTCAGGCTGCAGTGAAGGAGAATGACTGGAGTTACCCTTTCTAATCTATACAATATTCTCAAAAGTTCTTAAAAGCTAACATCTTGAGAGGAGCCGCTGTTATAGCCCAAAGCAACCATGATGCTCTGGTTGATTAAGTCATAAAAAACAACAATGATGGTTACTTGCAGTAACCATCAGTTCCTTTTAACAATGCAGAAGTAGAAGAAATCTGCAGGAAATCTGTCAGTTCTAAGGTTCCTCCAATAGTACAACAAGCAACATTTAAAGGATTATCCACAGTCATAGCAACTCACACCTAAGAGTTTTGGTGCTTTTATTACATATGACTCTTTCCCATTTAACTCTTCTCACTAACTAATTCAAAAAAGAAACACGTTTCAAAAGTCATTCCAAGAGACATCTTTTAGACAACATTCTGAATTGCGAAATAGTAGCTGCGAGAAGCAAATAAAGTTAGAACTTTGCAAAAAGAAACGTAGCTTAGAAGAATTTTCAACATTCTTTGACTGGAAAATCTATTTCTGATCTTTCTGCTTAGAGCCAGTCAAAATGAAAATAAACAGACTGAGACAGAAATACCTATAGTTCTGGTGCTTCATGCACAAACTAATATTGGCAATTGTTATATGTGCTGATTTAATGACTGGAATAAAATAAATACTACTGCAGGCTAAAAATACTGGTTTTTTGTGTAAAAAGCACAAATGTGCACCAATAACTTACGTGCCTTTGCATTTTCTATCCTGACAATCACTGTTGTACTTGAATGTCTCACAAGCTATGTTTTTGCATTTAAGAAGAGAAAGTACACAAAACAAAATACTCTTTCCCAATGTATGTTCATTCTCTGCGCACAAGAGTGCTGTCAGCTACTTGGAATTAGTACTGGCCAACATTGAGAGCACAAAATTTCAGTCTTCTCTACAACATACCTTGCTTTGATTCCTGACCTTCCAGCTTGCTGTCTTCTCTCAGAGAAGAAGTTGAGTCTATACTGTTGTCCTGTCTGGAAACAATTAAGAACACATTTTAATCACCATAATTGAAAATTTAACAGAACAATTTTTAGAAACTAAAAAATTATCAGGTGGTAGGCCAATAAGCCAGCTACAGTAGGAATAAGGGCAGAAGGAATACAGAGAGCTAATGTGAGCACTCGAAAATAAACTTTTTTTATTTTGCCTTGTGATACATAAGGATAAAGCAATTATTTCCACTGCATCCTTGCCTTTTAAAGTAACAATCCTCAATGGCTATAACTGAGGAACCACAGCTAAGCAGTTATAAAGGAAAAGCCCCTCATATTAGGAGCTTTTCTGTAAAACTCAAAATAAACTGTCATGTAATTAAATTGTTTGGGAGAATGAGAATTTCTGCTGCATTCAAATACTATTTACTGTCTTATTTTGAAATTAAAAAATTATTTTCATGAAATTATCATTAGACTATCACCAACCTCTCCTAAACCAGAATCTTCCTGTTTCACACAGGGATACCTTTTAAAAGGAAACTGTTTACAACTCAGCTATTACAGTGCATTCAGTACCTGCATTTCTCCATTTCTCCTACTTAAAGACTTCTACCCTGGATGTCTAGGGTTTCAACTCTTTACACAAGTGTAAGAAAGAGACACTTCAGTGAAAGGTTAATGTACACAAACTGAAAACATGCAGGAAGGGCACAGGTAGAAAACAATGCAGAATCACAGGAAGAGTTCAGTTGCCACATCCAGAGAGCATTTTGACAACAGAATTGCCAAATTTATAAACTAAAGTTAGTGTGTCATTGGCTTAATCTGTACTAATATGGAATCAATGCAGCTCTCCTGGCCATGGGAACTTAACAACACTATAAAAAGGAAGCAGTATTCTGGTGTCAGAGAAGTAAATATAATGACTAACAACTTGTTTCTCAGTAATGGCCTTTAGGGCTTTCCTGAAAGTGAACACATATCTATTTTCTCATGTTTCACAAGTTGGGTTTATTTCCATATGTCCAATGGTTTTATCAGGAGGAAGAACACCATAGTATTTCTAGAAAACATGGTCTGAGGTGAGAGGCAGTCATTTTCATTTCTATTTCCTTTTCTGAAGTGGCAAAGGCTACATCAACAGACTGTCCTCTTTTCCCCCACTTTTTTTAGCCATTGGAACATAATTGTGTAAACTATAATGCAATAACTCATTAAGGACAATAAACAGGTCAATACATTTGCCTAGCAAAGGTCTGGACATGAACATCAGCCTGTTCTGCCTATTTATTGAGCCACATGGCTACACTAACTCCTTTTCCAAACAAGATGAGAATAATCTAAATATGCCTACACATGTGTAGGCAACTGCAACCAGCAACTGCAAAGAGGACCACAGGTCAGAAGGGCCTACAGGACTGTGCAGCCAGAAATCAGACAGAATGAAAAATGTACAGTTTCTCCAGGATTTTCAGTGTCATGCAGCTGTAAACAGATGCTTGTAATTCACTAGCAAACCTCAAGCTAGCCTAGACAAGAAGCAAGATGCAAGATCTGGGACTAAGGTATCAAACTGACTGTAAAATCAGAGGCAAAATTCCAAAAATAGACTCGGTTCTGCAAATAGGCAAATTGAGGGATGATAGAGCACTAGATACCCCAGAGATGAACAGCATCAGCTACTGGGGACAATCACAGGCCTACACCTGCCATCAGAGAGGCCTGCATGCACAAGGAGGTCTGAGCAGCAACAGCAACAAGGATAGAAACCTTGTGGTCTTCTGTGCCAGCAGGCAGGGAGAGATGTGGATTTCAGGCCAATTACTGGTCAGCAGATGTGGATGGAACCACTTGGTTTTTGGCTTTTTTTTTTTTAAGCAACTCCTAACAATTTGTTATATCTAGTTACTTAACTCTTGACCAAAATTAGGCTGTGATATACCCTGATCATCACTAGGAGCAGAAGCAGCTTTGGCTGCTCCTGTCCCATCCTCTTTCACACACATACTTCACCATTCAGAACTCAGCAGTCACATCTGCACTGGGCAGCAAACTGTCACTTTAAAAAGCCTGATCTTGCACCAATGGTATTGAGACAGTAGATTTCAGAACTCTGGTATCACCTTGATGTCTGATGAGGAACTGTAATCATCTCTTTCAGAGAAAACAAAGTGACCACTATAGTTCAAACATTGTCTGTGAAATTATCCACAACCATTTTAGCAGTAGTATAAAAAGAAATTACCAACTTAAAAAAAAATACACATTGAAACTTGTAAAGTTTCTTCCTGATGCTTTGACTTTAACAATAATTACAGCTAACCCATATTCCTTTAGAGACTACCTACTGTCAGCAAAAGAATTTTTACAACATGGAAGTACTTTTACAGCATGTTTTACTCTCTCAGAATTGATTGGATTGGACTGCATTGCTGCTGAACCTTCACGACTTTGCTTCGTAGGCAAGCATTTTGCACCATCTGCTGGCCCAACAAATGCATCTTAAGTTCATTGCTCAGTTTGACTTTTAACTTGTTAGCCTTGTTTTATGTGTTTGCTTGTGAAAAATATTTTTTCCCTAATTATCTGTACTGTGGTATACATTTAAGAAAGGGGAGTCTTCAAACAATGGGAGCAGAAGTTATGTTGTTCTAAAATTAAGGGACCTTATACACACTTGATACTCTCTTTTTTCATCCTGTGCTGGTAAGTGACAATAGTAATTTACAGTTGCTCCCTTTTGCCAGCCTTTATATTTCTCCCTCAAGATGACAGTTAAGTTCAAAGTCAATCTTCCAAGCAATAAACTCAACACTTTTAAATTATTATTTTAAACAGAACAACATTTTCACAGCATGATCTTTCCAGCAGAAAGAAGATAACTTTCAGCAATTCACTGAAAATAAATGTTGTAAATTTAAATTTATCCTATTTTACATAGAGCATGCATTTCATGTTGTCATGTGCCATGCTAGTGTAATCCCTAACTGGGCTCACACAAATGGTTTCTGTACACAATTTGCTACAGGAATTTGTACAGCTCTCAAAGCATCTTGGTTTGAAGGTGATTTGGTACCCAATTCCAACAGATTATGCGAAGTGGGGTAAAAACACAGCAAAGGTTAGGAAAAGGAGTACTGGCAGAGGAGCAGATGGCTAAGGATTGACAGTAGCTCTCCAATACTGGTGGCAGGGATACCAGGTTTCAGTGGTCACTGGGGTTAGAGACCAGAAGGAAAAGTATCATTCACCTGAATCTCCAGTGAGACTTGAGACTGGGACCTCTGTTATTTCTGACATGATGTACCTTCCTGGATTAAAATTTGCCTTTGCACTCAGTTCTAGGCATAAAAATAATTTCCAGAAGTCCCAAGTCCTTAAAAGATTCCTGCAAATTTTTGTTCCAAGGATAGTTTTTTATAACAAACATTAAGTAGCAAGTTAAAAAAACAAAAGGGAAAAAAGTTCTTATGAAGTAGTGTTCTCAAGAAAGGTATCTCAAAAGACAGGTGTTAATAAAATAGTTTAATGAGCTATGCAAAGTCCATCAGTCCTGTTACAGGTGATGTTTGAGGACACCACAAGAACAGAAGGCAGTGAAACAAATTAGCCAAATGCTGATGTACCTGTTCAGTGACTCATGTAGCTGGCTGTTACAGTGATTCCAAATGCTGAAAATAACTAAATTGTCTTGCAGGGGTAAATATCAGATGGTAATTGCATGCTCGTGAACAGCCCAGCAGCCAGGAGCACAACACATCAAAAGAAGACAAAACTTTTAACTGCTAACCTTTCCAAAAGAAAACAAGCAAAAACTGCACTTTCGACTGAAAAGTAGTAAAATACCTATAAATTCTTGAAAGAGAAAATATTAAACCACAAATTTTCACTCAGTGAAAAAATAAGCCCAATATGATTTTGAAGGCAAAAGATCATTTACTGAGACCCATATGAACATTGATCATTATAATGATATTAGAATGCTTGTTCTTTTAATGTTTTACTAATACAGCATGTAACTTTTACTTGTTCTGCTGGAGGATATTTGAAGAGTCAATTCAGGTAAAAGAAAAGAAACAGCTCAAAAACATGCTAACCTACTTGGTTTTTGCAAGACACTATCTGACTCCTGTCAATTAAATATCTGATGTTTAGGTGGAAGCTTCATATACAGTAATTCTCTTGTTTTAACAGTATTCCATTTCAGACAATAAGACAGAAAAAGCAACAAAAATCTGAGAACTGCATATTCAAAAACCTATACAGAGGTGACAAATAACAAAATTTATCTATTGCAACAGCATGTTCCAGTTACTGGCAAATATAGGCCGTGCTTCTTCAGTTCTTCTGCATGGTTATTGCAGGATTTCTAATGCTTCACACAGAATAAGCTGGTGATAAAATAAAAGAGCAAATGTTTTACATGCTAATGTAAGCATGTGAAGCATTTACATAGCTGAAATTCAAGAAAAGCCTCAGGACTTCCACTTCTAGTAACAGAATGAGGATATGTGCAAAAACCAAAAAAGGAAGATTCAATTTACAATTAGATGCAATACCATCTAAAAGCTTCACATAAATATCTGAATTTTGCAAATTTCCTGTAACTAGAGAAACTTCCCTAAATTCCTGCTACTTTTAGCTGGTACAGACCAGAAACAACAGCTCTTTAGAGACTGAGAGTCATCAATTATTTAATTTTAAATTTCTCTACATGTATTGATTCAAGCTTTCTGAATTTCAGTTGATATATGCAGATGGCTAAAGATATGTTTGTTGAATTTATTTTTTTCAAAGGACAATAATGAAAGAAACAAAGGGATGTTTCCAATCAGTTAAAACACTTTTGATTAGAGTACAAATTGTTACTCACTTTTCCCTTTCCACATTCACATTTCCATATAAAAAGTAATATAAGTCATATTTAAAACAAATAAGTTATAATAGAATGCAGGAAAAAGAAGTAATTTATATGGAAGCCACATGCAATGAAGATAACCTAGGAAGAACTAACAGTGATTATATAAATAGAGAAATTGTCTTTTTTGGTATGAGAAGTCTTTTCTATTCCCAGGGCAAACAAATTTACCTACTTAAATACAGATAAGAAGTATAATTAATGATTACAAACAATGCTTGCTTGTCTCAGCAATGCAGTTTTCAATATTTTTTCACATATGCACCTTAAGCCTCTCTAGTGGATGACTTGTTGTTGAAACACAGTTTTCTGAAGTTTTGAAAACTTGCATTTATAATTATTTACACACAGGTTATAAAGAAGCTGACCCAAGGCCCAAAGATTAGACTACTTACTAAAAAGTGCTTGTGACTGTTTACCCTTGTAAAAGCATCATATTGGTCTACTTACTGAGCACTGAACTTCAAGATTAACATAAAACCTTAATTCTTCTCATTTTCTCCTATCCCTTTATTTTTTTATCATCCAAACAACTTTTCTGTTTTGTTTTCTCTTTGTTAATGCTACCACACAGCACCCACTGATGCAGAATGCTATTTTTGAAAGGGAGAAGAAAATCCCCAATTTCTAAAACTTGCCTGCCCAGCTTGGAGGGGTCTGAAATCTAAAATATCAGGATACAGATCCAAGAACAAGGGGCACCTCAACCACTGTTTGTCACAGGAAGCAATTTGCTCTACAACTATGAACAACACCTCTCAGTTTCTTTTACCTTTTTGAAATACAATTTCTTCTTGATTTACTACCAATTACTGAAACCTTCCCAACTGGCATGGGAAAATAGGGTGTCTTTGATATCCACTAGCTAAAAACTGGTAAATTCTGGTTTTTCTTATTTGATAGTTTTGTTCATTAATTTCCTCTTTTTAGATTTTTACGAGTTCAAATAATTTCCATATAAGAAATAATTTACACAGTCTACTGTATCAAAGGATCACAAATACATGTCTCAACAGTAGCTTTGAAATATCCTAAAGACACAGAACAACCTTACTGAAATCCAGCAGCACTACTCCTGCCATACATCTTGGAGATAAAGAACATTTAACATATGTTGCAATAGTAAATAGCTTGTGAGTTAGGCCTTAAACAAAAACCCAAAGCAACCCATAATGTCTCTGGGAATCAAAAACCTTGGGTATTTTTTATGGCTTATTTAGCCAGCAAGTCTGCCTTCTCATTCTATTTAGAACTTCACTGGCAAATTATCATTCACTTTACAGAGACTATTCCACATAGAGACCACTACAATACATAAAGAGACCAAATATTTAGTATATTTAGTATTTTATTATATTTAGCAGTTTTTCTATCTGCTTTTCCAAACAGCCAGTAGACGGCAATGTCCAAAATAAGAAAACTAGTTTTTAAAACTGACTAATGACGACCCTGTTCACAGATCACGTAGGCAACCAATAGCACAGCAGGATACATTAACAATTGGCTCCAAATGGAACCTTAGAAGAAACAGTGTCAAAGGGTATTAAAACTGTATCACAAGGAAAAGAATGAAACATAACTTTGTATTCACTCCATTTTCTAGTATATTTGTATGACGAGAAGTCATCAAAGAAAATTATGTGATAACTTCATAGCTTGTTTTGAATCAAAGATGGGATCAGAAACTAGGTCTCTGCTAAAGAAAAATACTGACTAGAATGTGAAAGTTGAATTAGTGTTACTACCTTTCCCATCCATTTGTTCTTATTTAGGAGGTTTAGATAAACTAACCAAACCAATAGCCAGGAGGTTACTTTAATCTGCCCATCTCTGGTGCACTGTCTTGTACTATCTCAGAGGTTTATTAAGCGTGTCCTGAATCTCTGGACCACATGCAGTCAGGTCAGTATTGAAAACATAAAAGCTTATTAGTCTTCTAGAAACAAGTTAGCCTCACTAAATTTGATGCATTGGGCATGACGTCCATTAGCACGCCGGCAGTTTATATACAGCCACGAACAGGACGGGACACCTGGAATCAGTTCTTCTCTTGACCTAAGAAGAAACCTCTATATTTGTGTCGTTTGCTACTTGCGTTTCATAGCTTTACTATAGCATTTTTGCTTACTATCTGCTTGAGGCCTATTTGTGCTAACACTAAGCATTGCTATGTTACAGCACAGCAACTTAATGCTGTGAAGGCCCAGTCAGTGAAAAAGATATGAGTCACATATCACTTGTTACTGTTTGACAACAGTAACAAGTCATTGTTCAAAAAACTCTTGTTGATTCCAGGGTCTTAACTCAAAACCCTCCTCCATTTCTATACCTTCATCTGGCAATTCTGTGAGATTTCGAACACTCTCTGTACTTCTACATAATTCTCTCTCTTGTATGACAAAAACTTCTCTGACTGCTTTGTTCATCATTTGCCGTACACACTGATGTATGCAGGGAATTATCAATATCAATATCATTACTAAAACACCTAATACATAAAGACCTATCTTGCAAAGTTGCCTTAGCTAGGGCTAAAGCTCTGTCCTTGGAACAGATCATCTAACTAGGATCTACTATTTTCTTTGATTTGGGCTGTCAAATCTTTCAGTTTTTGTATGCTTTTGTGAATGGATTCAGAATGATCAGATAGATTCATACAACACAATCTTTCAAATTCTTCACAACCATGCCCTTGTGCCAGTAAAAGAAAATCAATTGCTGCTCTATTTTGAAGGGTAGCATGCCTAACACTATCAACATCGGTTAACATATCACTAATTGCAGAGGATGTGGCATTAGCTTGTTTGCTCAGCCAACATCCAACCCAATCTAATTGTTTCAGTGCCACTGCTGAAGCCAATTGGAGTAAAAATATACCTGCTGAAACCCTTCTTGCAGATTTCCAAGGCATGAAATCACTCTGGCAGTTCTCCTCATAATGAGGAGCAGCTCTTGTTCTCCTATGTTTCTTTTACATGACTGCTTTAGCTGTGGGCGAAATTACTGTGAGCATCTTAATGCTACAAGGGCCACTTTCAAGGCCCTCGTTCATAAAAGCCCAAGCACAGAGCTCTATTCTAAAATATACATTAAATAAACTTGTTGCAACTTAGAAAGTTAAATGACATAGGCCTATTGTTCCATTTCTTACGTCTGCATTACAGCTCAGAAAACTTTTTGCTGCCTTAGCATCTGTTCCCACAACTGCTGCCTGAAGCCTGCCTTTTTACCACCTTCCTAAAACCTTCTGATTTTTATGGATTCCAACACATGATAACTAGTAACTTTCCTTTTCCCTTTACTGCTTCCATAGAAACTATCAAACAAGTGAACTCCTGACAAAGAAATGGTCTTTAAAAAACAAAGAAGCATTATAAGAAAAGGTTAAGAAGTGCTGTCTTTTACAAAACTGCCAGATGCTAATATAAGAGCAAGAGACCAGAAGCCTCTGTTCTTGAAACTCTACATTCTGTAGCACTCCTTATACAGAGTGCATTGAATAGGGGAGTGTCAGTGCTGCTTCAACTGGGACAGGAATGAAGGACCAGAATGAAAAGGTGAAAGAGAAGGGATAAATCTCAGCTGAACTGAAAGTACACTTTATTCACTGACCTAAGTGGGAGGGGTTTACTGCTTTAGCTCACACAAAGACAACCTGAATCACACCACTTCTGTTGCAGGACACAAGTATGAAAGTTTAATTACCACAACTCAGCTGATAGGTGGTATGCCACTATGAACCCAGTTATGTGCTCAAGACACACTTTATGTCACAAAGTGACAAAATCACATCTGTAAGTTTAGGGCTTGCTAGTAGCCACAGTTCATTGTCATTCAGAGTAATTAATTAAGGATATAGCAACTGGGTCTTTCAATTATATATTTGATCATTTCTCATGAAAAATCTCTGAATTGTTCAGTCTCCTTAAATTAAGTTTAAGCGTTTTATCTTTTACTCACTGACTGACTGAATCACCTCCAGTCTTGTCTCCTCCATTTGCCTCCTCGTCAGTATCAGAATCAGCTCCAATCTTGCCTAGATATACACAGTTTCAAATATGAAAATTTAGGAAAGTGATATAATTAATATTACATACTTAGGTTTACTTTAAATTATTAACTCTATTGCAATCAGCAGAAGAGGATTTTTCCCAGTTAAAGCAGAAGTTCTAAAATTAGACTTAGTCAAAACCAAAACCCTTATTTGGGAGTCTTCTGTTGGCTTCACATACATTTATACTCAATTACAAAAAATCTGATTAGCTACTCTGATTAGTACAATACTGTGGATGCTAAAAATAAAGCACAGAATTAACAGCAAGATACTCTGAAGCACTCAGACTCGAAGAGCTTTTCTTCACTGACAAGACAGCAATATGTTTACAAATAAGTTCTATATTCCTTAAATACCAAGTGCAACTTTAATAAAGCCATGAAAAGCTGGAATGACATATCCTTAACCAAAGTACCTGAACTGAGTGTCTTGGTGGAACTGAGCGATTATGTACACACTAATATATACTCACTAGTGTGTGTCTGTATATATACATATATATTTAAGTACCTAAAAAGAGTGCAAATTAGGTTGAGGCAGACTATTTTCTGGTATACAGTGGAGTCTTAAAGTTTCATTCATACCTTCAAGTATCTTCAACAGTTTTTTTTCAGATAACAGCTCCAACTGCTCCATGCAAAGTCTTTTGATTTCATCCATGGAACAGTTCTAAGAAGATAGATAAGACAAACCACAAGCTACTAAAAATTTCTGAGAAGAGAGTAATTAAAGATGTAATATCTAACTGTAATGAAGAGTTAACTTGGATTAAAGCCTCTCCCATATTCTGATCTGCATTGATGCAACTGCTGTAGAAAACCAGGCATTTCAGTTATGACAAGAAATAGCATGTGTGTGGGTTTCATCTGAAAAATTAAGCAATACACACACTCTATCAGTTACCTGACCTATGGCTTGGGGTCTTTACTGCAGCTACAACACTGAGCACCAGAAACACCAGACTGTATGTGTGAAGCATGGAACAGCAAACAATTGCAGACCTGGTTATTCCTAGTTTTCCATCACTAGGGGGAAGCTGGGTTATGTAACTAAGCTTGCGAAGACCAGAGGCAACTGTTGAATGCAAGTCCACAAACTGGAGAAAACAATGCTATTGACAACACACCAACAGATGCAAATCACAACACAGAAAATAAAGGAAGTATGTAAAATGTGATTCATTTCTCATCCTAGGTGCATACCATACAATGCCACAGATTCTACTGGTATTCCAGTTACTTTCAAATCTCATACCTCTTGGTGACATTTGGGAATTTCTCACTTTCAAATGAGCTATGATACCATGTACAACTATCAAAATTAGGAGCTGCTAAACAGGTTGTAACGCTCTCAGTCATATTTTAAGTTTGGTTCTACACTATGAGGCAATTTCCCTACAAACTCAGTAATGTCTTTCCTTCCAGATTCTCAACTTCTTCTGCCAGAGACAAGAAACGGATGAGCCATGTGCAACTTGCCATATATTTAAAATGAAGTCCTGTCTCACTTATATTATTAATAATACAAGTCATTAAGATAAAAATTTGAGATAAAAAATTTACAACTACTAACAAGTATTACACAGATGATGTTTCACTTGCAGCCTCTTCTTCTGTACAGGCTGCTAGCCTAATTTATTTTAAGTCCTATTGTTCCCAAGATTCAAAAAGCCTATGATCCAAGCCAGTAAAACTCCACCTTTAGTCCATAGGAGTTACAGCTTCAGAAGCTGTTTATGAAGAATGGGCTTTATTTTCTTATCTCAGACATTGCTTTAATACCAGAAAAAGAAAATCAATTGCCACAAGCAGAAATCAGTATTTTATTTACAAATCAGCATATTAGTTAGTGAACAACACTACTGTATTTACTCCTCATAACCATGAAAATCTAAAGCTAAACCTGAAGTTCAGAAATGGTTGAGCAGTAGCAAAAGGAGTAACCTGGACTAACAACAGCAAATCTTTAAGAAGTCTCACTTCCAGACACATGACTGGGAGACTACACTTAAGAAGAGTACTTGACTTCGTAGAAACTTCTTTAGTTGAGGGAAATATACAGGCAGCTTTTAAAATGTAAATGCACTAGGCTTGAGAGATAAGTATTTTTTGTTACACAAGCATTCAAGATCATGGCAAATATAGAAATGGTAAGTGTACTTCAGTACCTTTAAAGTATCAGGCAGCATCTTCTGTAGTTTCTTCTCCCCTATGACACAGAAACACTGTTGAAGCATTTCCTTTTTGTCCCCAATGTAGAAACTGACAGGTTTGAGTGACACAGTGAGATCTAATCCTCCTTCTTCTATATCACTGGGTTGTTCAGCTTCTTCCACTTTTTCTCCAGAGAGTACATTGCATTTTGTTTCCTAAAATCAAAGAAGGGACATTTTCTAGTGAATTAGAGAAGACAGAAAATTACAGCTTTACCTGTGCTTGCAATAATATTACCTTCATAAATGCAAGGTACATCTTAACGTGGGTTTCTCAAGTTCCAGTGCTTCATATTGTAAGGTAACTGCATTACAGAAGTTTATGTGTTTTATTACTGAAAACATTATTGTGCCAGGAAAATTTTTTAAACCTCCATGAAGTGAAAACTACTAAATATTAACTGGGAAATACTATCTGCAAACACTTAGCTGGTGCTTACACATGAAAGCATGCTTTAATGCAGAAGAAATCCATCTGATTAGCTGGGCAGTTAAATCATAAAGCTCATCATTTACAGCTACCCTGCTAAGATTGGCATACAATCCCCTGCGTGGCAGTGTCTTCACAGAATTAAAATGGGCTTCGTATTAGAAAATACACCCTCCATACATCAGCGGAGAACCTCTAGAATAGAAAAAACTAATTAAAACAAACAAACAAAAACAAAAACCCGAACAAAACCAAAACCCAACCAAACAAAAAAAAACCAAAAACAAAACAAAAACAAAACAAAACCATCGGTCAGAAAAATATTTGTAAGCCTCAGAATCCTCTCAGGCGTGCATGTCACAAGCATTTTCTGCACACCAACACATCTTTGAGAAGACTCGCAAGGCCAGAAGTGTGAAAACCACGACGGGTGCTAACCGAACCTTGTACGCCGCACCCCTCACAGCTGGGAAGAACAGACCGGCGTTCCGGGGATGCGCTACCGAGCTCGGCCGGCCCCCGCCGCTGCCCGTGCCTGGGCTGCCCTGCCCTCCCTGCAGCCGCGCACCGACCAGTGCGACTGAGCCCGGCCCTTCCCGCAGCCAGCCCCGGCACGGACCACGGCCAGGCCTCTGCCGCCAGGACGCGGGACCGGGACGCGCCCGGCAAGGCACAGGCGGCACGGCACCGGCCAGATCCCGCGACTCCGCCCGCGCTACCTCCACGGCACCGTGGGTGGACTCGGTGCTCCGCCGCTTCGTGTCGCTGCCGTCCGGCCCCGGGGCTCCCTCCGGGCAACAGGAACGCGAGCGGCGCCGCTTCTTCTCCTTGGAAGACTTCCTGCCCGGCATGGTCGCGCCGCGCGCACACCGCGCGCCGCCGCGCCAGCGTCGCTTCCGGCGGGACTCGCGCGCAGCGCCCCCTGCCGGCCCCGCGCCGCGGCCTCCGGGGCCGTGAGAGGCGAGATGGGGACGCTGTGAATGTACCGGGGGATGGACTGGGGAGAGCGAGGCCGGAGAAAAACTGCAGCCATGCGTGGGCACGCCACCTCCTCACACAAATATCGGTGATCTAGGGCCTAGAAAACACATCTGACCAGGAGCTGGGGTTGTTTAGTGTCCAGAAAAGGAGGCTCAGGGCTGACCCCATTGCTCTCTAGAACTCCCTGAAAGGAGGTTCTCCTGCCGTGCCTGCAGTGAGAGGACAAGAGGAAATGGCCTTAATCTGAGACACGGGAGATTCAGATTCGACATTAGGAAAAAAGATTATCGCTGTCAGGGTGGTCAGACATTGGAATAGGTGTCCCTGACGGTAGAGTCACCATTCCTGGAGGTGTTCAAGACTTGTCTGGATCTGGTGCTGGTGGTGTGGTTTAATGGTTCAGTGGTTACAGTGATAATGCTGGGTGAATGGTGGACTTGATGATTACTTAAAGTTCTCTTCCAACATGGATGATTCTACGATGATTCCACAGTTCTATCCTCTGTAACTACTGTTTAATTCTGACCTTTTCCCTGACTTTCAACCTGTTTCAATGCTGCAAGGACCTGCAAAGTCCTCCCTGGGCAGCTGTTTGGCATTGCCAATAACTTTGGAACAATAATAACTCTTTCCATGATACGTAATAAGTACTGGAGAAGTGTTTTCATGGGATGCAAACAATTAGGAATTGCAGCAGAGAAGCCTGTTTTAGGCAGGTGGCTGCTTTGTGCAATTCACTAAGACACTGATCAGCTTTCTGCCACCAGTAAGATCAGTTACAGAGGGAACTCAGTCTATTATCCTAAAGTTAGTCAAAATTAAAGACTAGGGTAGACAAATGTCCATAGTTATGCAGAGAGCGTTTGTATTAAAAATCTCCTTTACTGTGCAAAGATACGCAATAATTTTCCTCTTTATTTAACACAACTGAATGTCTGTTCTTTTTTGTCTGCTTTCTTTCCCAGGTTCAAACATGTTGCCATCCAGTTTGTCCATATTGGGTTGGATCTTCAAATGGGAGGTACTGGCCCATTTAGGCAGAGGTCTGCTGAATGCAAATTGTCCAAAACTAACGGTATCAAAACTGCTGTGGGCAGATGATACATATTTGCATGGGCTGACACTGTTTCCAAAAGGGTTAGAATTTACTAAGTACCATCATTTCTTTTTTCAGCAAGCCTGAGTCCCTGCAGAAGCAGATTACTATCAGAGTTAATCCTGATTAGCCTACGCTGTTAAAATTACCTGGATTGTGGGAATAGATGTTCGTATTTATCATCAGCGAGTAACAGCCTCAGCATACACTGAAGGTGGCAGAGGTAATGTAATTAGGAAACACTGAGGAGTGATCTAAGTTTGGGATGAAAATGGGATCCCTTGAGCAACTGTAAGGAAAATAAAAAGTTTAGCAGTGTATGCTTAGGCATGCAAATTGTGTTTTAAATGAATGTAAAATACAGAATACAGAAGCTAACTGTAGCTGTTGATTAAAAGATTTGTAACAATATTCGAATTTATGTGCTCACGGGCTTCAAATTCTGCCGTCAAAAAGGGGTAGATCATACTTTATTTTTTAATGTGTTTTGTACGGACCAACAGTGGTGTCATGAACATTGCAAATTTATTTTTGCAACTGGAAAGTCTAGAAACAAAATTTCCCACCAAATTTGAAACCTCAATCTCTACAGTGAATAAGCATCAAAAAACCACTGTAAGAATAGGACATCTGAAAACACCCAGATACTTTTCAGGCTCACAACAGCTGCATAGGGAATCTTGTTGCCAAACATTTAATTTCAGTCTATTTAGTACACATTTTGAAAAGATGGGAAACATCTACTGTTCCTAGACTTTGGATTTGTTGATGGCTTAAGGAGAAAGTGACAAAAAGAGGCAAGTGATCACAGTATACAATAATGGATTGCATTCAGCTAGAAGCTTAACTAAGTATTTTTAAGCAAAATACTTCACACAATTGAAACCAGCAGGCTATTACATTTCCTAAAGAATTTGGAGTTGCCTCTGTAATACTGATGTATGGTAAGACTCCCTCTGTAGATTATAATAGCATGTTACATTATGTAAAAGTCAGTGCATCCAATTATTCATGAATGTACAGCTCAGTGTACACTGCTTTTAATGAAATAGGTTTGGAGACTGAAGTTAGTCTATTTCTGGCTGTAGCCTGAACACGACTCAGTAATTAACATTGCTTGGTCCTGATATGAGCAAGGTGCATCATAATAGCAGACATTAAAGAAACTTTGTGATCAATTAGACCAATTTGTGTTACTGTAGTCTTTTATCTTGGAAAGTCCAGCAGTTGGTGCTGACATTAAATCTGTTTTGACTCCTTATTTAGTTCCTTAGGAAAGCATTTTATACTTGTCCTGAGCTTTGGCCTAAGTAGATCCCAAGTTTTTCCACTTCATAAAACCCGAGCCATGCCTAACAGCAATGCTTTAATGTGAGATGCTACTGTGTGCTGTTGGCTATTCTTTCTAAAATCTTCCTATCTCAGAAAAAGATGCCGAAAGAATTGTCATCTACTGAGAGACTTTGAATTCTTAGCAGAAAAGACAGCTTCTCTTCAAGGGGCTCTTGAAATCTTTCAAACATACTTCAACTATTCCAAATAAATGAAATCAGGAGCCCTTAGCATGCAGATCAACTTATTCAAAATGTACTACTGTAGATAGTAAGCCAGCTCCCAGTTGTGTCTCAGTCACATACTTATTTTCAATGGCCTCTCGTCTCAAAATTTTTCTCAAAAATTTTTGATTGTACCCTGGGACCTCATGTCTGGCACATTTCTCACTATAGATACAACATTCTTTCACTGCAACAGTAATTTCATCCTGCTGACATTTCTAAGGCATTGCTCTTATTGGTGATCCCAGCAGCAGATTGTGCAGTACCCTTACATGCATTTATGTGTTTATGCATGTGGATGCTGACATGAACCACAATGGAGTTCTAAAGAGTGCCATTTAAAAGCAAAAGCAATTCCCCACTCCCTGTTTCCTCAGATGATGCTAGATCATGGAAGGGTTGGTATCACAGTATGCTGTGGCAGCAGGTATCTTTGCAAAACAACCTAGCCTGCTTTGTTTATCCCACCTAACACTTAGTGCTGCAGTCCCCAGAAGGATTTTTTGCTGTGCCTCATCATTTTTCTGCAAGTTTAAGTGAATTTTGTAATACCTTTTAATATACCATTTCTTGGGAGTTGCCAGAGTATGTTTATTAATATAAACATTAATTTTTGGTCTGAGAAATTCATAACAATTTTCACATAAAGAGATAATCTGTAACAGAGCAATCCCACAATAATAAACCAAAAATATTAAGACAAGTATAATTTCTTAAAATAGCACAAGTACAAACACAGTTGAAGACACATTAGAAAGCTGAAGCTTCAAGAACAATAGTATAGTAGGCAACCAAAATTCAACAGACAGGCACATTATTTCACAGACGTGTTTCCTAAAGGTAGTTTCTTAGATGCTTTCCCAGGAAGGGGTTCATCTATCAAGCACTGTAAATCACAAATAATTTGTTGGGACTGCCTCATATATGAACCTCCAATAGATCAAATCAGAAAGTGTGTGACTCAAGACCATGATCAGGACTGTGAGGGTATTTATCTGGAAATCCATCCAAAGTGTAACTGTACAAGTGTGCAACTAAAGATCTGAGAGACAAAGTTTACTGGAAGCAGTGTAGTAACTCAGTTCAGGTAGCTGGAGCAAAACGAAAGTTAAGAGCTCTTGGTCACAAAATTCTTCACATCTAACATAGGCAGGTATCATGGGGTGTGGAGTTCATATGCCAGAATTTTGCCCCTTTTTTCCTGTTTTCCATTTTATTAGTCTAATGAAAAATGCAACTTAAACATTGACCCTCTTTAGCTTATCTTAATTCTGAACCCAATTGTAACACTTGCAGTAGTAGAAAATAACATTTTCCTTTTCAGCTGAACATCTTAGATCTGCTGGAATAAGTTGCAAAGTATTGTTTTCCCTTTCAACAGTCACCACAGTTATGAAGTTAAAGCTGCTTGATAAAACTTGACTTCAAATACATGCAGTTTACAACAGAGTATTTCAGTTGTAAAGAGACCTGACCATTTCTGGACAAAAATTAGAGCCTCTTATTAAGGACATTGTCCAAATGCCTCAAAACACTGACAGGCAGGGTACACCAACCACCTTTAGGAAGTTTCTTGAAGCTACTGCTGCTCAATCTCTTCTCTAGGTATAGACTGCTCTCCCACTCTTCAAGATGACCTATTTTAATCATCTAGAGTTTACAACATGGAATAAGACACCTGATATTAACTAGAGGGGTATTCCTGTCCTTAAAAAATTAAAAAGTCAAGTTAAAGGCTTCTCTAGACGTTCATGCCATTTTACAAGCTGCAAGATACAAATTTATGAGTGATACACAACATCCATATGGCAGGTGGAGGTTCTACCCCTCAAAAAGTCATCTAGCCCTAGGGTTAAAAGGCATAAGAGCCACAGAAGTTAAGTTTCAAAATGGAAGTGGAGAAAGCTGCTGAAAAATTTCCTTACCAGGCTATTTAAAAAGAGTTAATATTAACTAAGGTTAACTAATAAGCTTGTGAAATGCACTGCTGAATTTAAGGAGATCTCAGGGCCCCTCATCCACTGAAAAAAACCCCACAGTGAAGAAACAGACAATCATGCTGGAACACAGAATGTGTTTGGGGTGGGTGTCAGAATTGACAGTCACTAAATAACAGCCATTTCCTACCTTTCTGTGTAGATGACCTCTAAGTACTGATATAGTTTGACTTCTTGGTGACCTATTTTTATCTGAGCAATGTCCAGACTCCTTGCGAAGTTTCTGTACACTGATCACTTCAGAAAAGCAGTCCAATGACAAACAGTGAAAAAAGTTTTATTTGCTCTGTATCTTGCAACAAGTGTAATTAATCCACAGTATTTTCCCAAGTATAGTCTGTCATAAAATATGAACAAAAGCATCTTTTTCTCTGCATACACTGTCTTCCAAGTGCTAAGAAAAAATTATTATAACAGATTAAGAACAAACCTACAGCATTCTTTTACTTTAGCTGGTTCTGATACAGAGGCATACTTTTTTATTTGAGAATCAACTCCCAGAGACTTAGCTAATTGCACAGCATTTGTATCATCACTGATTAGCGTCCCAAGAGCCACAAGCAGTCTAAAAATGGCTTCAAGATCTTGAACAACTTCCATAACTGTGCTGATTACTGATAAACACTGAGCTTTGCCCTCAACGTTGTTGACTTTATGTAAACATACAGCATAGTTCAATGTCAGTGTGGCCAGTGCAATATGGATGTTCTTATTATTGCCTGATTTAGTTTCTATTGCTTGTGTCATTATTTCATCCCTTTGTTCCATCATGAGCTTCTGGCCTGCATGGCTGACAAAACAATTGCAAAGAGCTCTAAGTGCCAACAGCTGGTTTGCTTGTTTGCCTTTAGGATTCAGAAATTTAAGAAGAAGGATGATAAACTGTACATGTTCCTTTTCACTGCAGAAGTTTTCATTCACAGTGGGATGCCTGACAGACAATCTAAGAATGTCTAGCGCTGGAAAGACAATATCTAAGAAACAAAACAAATCAAAATTTTAGTATTAATACTGCATTATGTATAAATTTATCAGTGAGTTTCTTTCAGATGCAGACCTTCTTAGCCCTGCAGGTTTGGGAACAGACCGTAACAGTTTCATGTGTAAGTAAAGCATAAATTGTTTCACATTCATAAAGACAGATATTGACAAATCTATTCTAGTAACACTTCAACTATCACTAAAAAATCCATAAACCTTAATTTAGGATTAACATAGGGCTTTGCAGAAAATGTTAAAATCTTTTCTTTGTCTAAAATCTCTAATTGATAACATTGAAAGTAAGCACAAGATATGGTAACTAATCCAAAAGAGCCTCTGAAAGCTGAAAAGTTCAGTGACTGATGACCCTTACATAGACACTATCCCCCTTTGTCCTCATTCCATAACTTACAGTACAGTATAGCTACAAAACTGCTTACAAGAAAATAAAAAAAAAAATATCTTCTCAACTGAAGAGCTGGAAATCATTTTAAGGAAACTGAACTGAAAGCTTGTAATGTCCCTCCTTCCCCAGATTCTGAATACACGTGTATCTTTGTAGCTACTACTGGTATCCAATGCTTTCAACCAAATCAAAGCCGAACCTGTCCAACTACTTATCTTATTAGAGGTTTTTCCTGCATATATGCAGAATCTTCAGAATTAATGCCTGGTACAATACAAAGAGTCTGGAAGGTATGACATTGGCCATCACCAGCTCCTCTTTATGCAAAACACTGTTTGATTAAGTGATATTATAAAATGAGCATGAATTTTTAATATTGAAATGTTTTATTAGTAAATCTTTAACTGCAATTTTAAAAAAACCAGTTAATTTTAACCATTCTTAGATATTTGTATATGCAAACAATCATTTCTTCCAGAATGTGCTGTAACAACC
Source organism: Pheucticus melanocephalus (assembly GCA_013398405.1). Lineage (NCBI taxonomy): Eukaryota > Metazoa > Chordata > Aves > Passeriformes > Cardinalidae > Pheucticus > Pheucticus melanocephalus. The sequence continues at coordinate 100,031 of VZSJ01005128.1, read as the reverse complement.
AAAATACCTTTTCCAATCCATCAGTGCTGACAATATTATTAAATGTAATTATATCACCTCCACTTCCATTCTTCCACATGTCATTTCACTAACGCAGTTTTGATCATATAGCATAGCATCAGTAACTTCTTCTCTACCATATTAAACAGGAGCAACTTTTGGTTTTTTTTCCCCATACTTTATCTCATAATTTCATCTCTCATTTGGTAACAGCTTAGGATGCCAAGTTTGCACTTCCTTACCCTATTTCCTGACAAGTCTCACACCTTTTTGAGGATGGCCCTGCTAATGAAATAATAATAACTGACTTTTATATCAAGTTTCCTCTTTATGTTTTTAATTTTGCCAATAAAACTTGACAACCAATTACCAAATTTGCCCCTGAAGCCGATCACTGCTGTCAGCACCTTTTAGTCATCTTCTCTTTTCTACTTGGGCTATCAAGTCTTTGGGACTGACTCAGTGTAACACACAGCATGATGAGACTTTTCATTCATAGTGAAGTACTGATGAGATGATGCAAAAAACAACTGTAAGAGTTTACCTTCTGGCCAGTTAACTGCTCTCCATAAAGTCTGAAGTTGCTGTGCTGTAGGTGTTTCTGTAGAGGTGTTGCATGTTGCAGACAGTAACTTTTCTAGGATTATCAAGTCATCTTCAGTAAGCTTATGCTCTTCAGCTGCACTGCCATTAAGTTCCTTTAATTTGCCTATAATACCAAAAGAAGAGGCACAACTTTCCCTAAACAGAACTTCAGAAATCGAGATCTCAACTGAAATGCTACAAAAGCACTTTAAAAACAAGTAACAACTATTGCAATTGAGTGGTTCTTGGAGGCATCAGATTTTTTAAAAATATTTTCCAATTTGATAGTTTCTCATTTCAAGATTTTAATTATCACAATGATTGCTACTATTAATTTAACAATGCGACACAAAGATTCAGAATTTGTAGAAAAATTTTAGAAAATGCCTATATAAAGATAAAAATGCAGAAAGGAGTCATAAGAACAACAGAGCTTTCATAACTGAAATACAATTTATTTTTGCTCTTTTATTAAGTAGTAAAAACATTAAAGATACTGTATGTTCTTAGTGTGATCATAATTTTTTTATTTTTACTTCAATCATGTGATCATGTTTTGCTTATGACATGTGCTATATTCAATCTTCAGTGTAATTTAAAAATCAAAGTATCAGATTAATGTAATGGATCTAGCATTAGGGAAATGTTTTTTTAAAAAGCTCAGTTGATCAAATTAGTTCAAAAATATTAAAAAAAAATCCTTGATATTAAAACACTGACCCAGTATCTGCGTAGGATTGGCCTGGTCAAAAGTAACAGCATCTTTCTTCGGAAAATAAATATTTTCTACTTTAGCTGCAGCTGACTGGTAGGCATCCATTCCTACAAAAGGGCAATACAGAGCATTCAACAGTGTACCAAGAGGTCTGATATAGAATGATGTCCTAGCAGTAACTCTCTACTGCTGGACATTACTCAGAAAAATATCTCTTGAAAAAAATCCTGAATGTCTATGCAAACAGCTGTCATTCCTTACATTATTTTTACATTCAGGGGTTAAAGCTGAAAGCAACATCTTCACAAACTGTTTCCCCCCTCATGTAAAAGTTTACAAGTTGAAATTATTAACAGTCATTTCTTAATTATGTGAACTAAATACACAAGTCACTTACAGCAACAGCTATTGTAGTTAACACATAAAACCAGCAAGGATCTTTTTAGGAAAAATATCCCTCTTGCTCCTGAAATCTTGTATTTTTATTATTTTCATAATGAAACTGGTCACATATTAGAAGATTTGCAGACATGACCAAGGTAGGGCACACGAAATATGTAAAATGTCGTTTCTTAAGGAGGAATATAAAGCTTTTATCATCACCCATAATGATTTCTTAAACTCACCGGTCTAGTGGCTGATATTATATAATGCCCATTAACTATATATCAGTTTGTCTGATCAACAACACAACTACTAGAAGACAATAATCCTCTCAGATTATTAATATTATACATTTTAAAGCTTGTGTGCATGATTCCTGCAAGCAAAGGAAGGCTCTGTTATCCCTCTTTTATGATTAATTTCAGAGTGGAAGCAGTTTCAATCTGCTATTTTTAATAAAGTATGAATTTGCATCAATGCAGAATTCATGTCAGAGGAAAACAACAAACCTAACAATAAGGAATGTTTTCCACTGGCAGACATTGTCTCTTACCTGTAAATGGATCAACCCCCCCCCACTGGAGGTACTGTGTTTGATGCTGAACCAGGAACGTAGCGACCAGCACCTAACAAAGATGTCAAGTTTTTAAACACCACCACCAATAAAGAGGTAATGTATACCTGTATTTAGTTACTACTTTTCAAATAAAACTATTAAAAACGATTTTTCTGCACTAAAGGAATTACAAAGTAGTGTTCAACACCTCTTTAAGGATTAAATCAATGCCTGTGCGAGGATGCTGGTGATGACAGCATTCACAAGCTGTGAGCCCACAGCTGGGAGACACTGTGTCATCACTGTGGGACACTGTGGGATCTCTGGCACTCACAGGTGAAGAGGGCTTCAGCACAGCAGATACCTTATCCATGACAAGTTCCAGCAGAAGGGCACACTGCCCTGGCAGTGACTCTCTTGTGCCTGAGCCATGAGCGGTCTCTCCTTTGTGCGTTGGACTCTCTTGCACTGAGGCCTCAATGAGGCCTCCATCTGCAGAGACCACACAGCCACAAAAGCCATGGAGGAGAAACAGCTGGACACGGAAGGCTGTCAAGACTGGGAAGACCAAAGGCTGTGAGTTTTTATAACAGCACAAAGGCCTCTGCTCTACCTGTGTATCTGCAACTGCAGAGCAGTCAGCGAGCACCCTGGCACTGGTGTGGACAAACACCCAGCAGCGATGTGTTAAGAGCCAGCTGAAACTACACCTCATGTCTGCAAAAATAGGAAAGGCAAGCAGCAGTGATGGAAAGCAGAGTAACCTCCTGCATGGTAAGGAGGCACCTGCCTATGCATATGGCCTGGTAACTTGTGAGGTATGTGTCTGCTGGGGCAAGGATTCAGGATGCCACAGAGACACTGTCAAGCCTTGTCTGGCCTTCACACTGTTACCCTGCTACTCTTCCACATGGCAATCAATGGTTTTGCCAATTAAGTCTTGGAGGATTTCAAGAGTGATTAGAGAGCTCTGAGAACAAGACTGAAGAGTTCAAGGCATTTCTTTGTTACTCTGAACAAAGCAGAAATGCTTGAATACAAATGGACTTATCAAGTAGGTCCACAAATAACTGCACGGCTGGTTTTGCAGGCAAGATTTTGGCATCCAGTGATTACAGGAAACTCTTTTGAGGACCAAGAGCTCCTAATCAGGGATGGGAGAAGTCTGCCAGTGCAGGGCTGGAACTGGGAATGTTTTTGCAAACAAGATCACTAAATTAGTGAGGAGGACTTTACAATAGCTATACCAATGAGGATCAGAATCTAAGATGTGGGGTGGATGGTACCAATAAAGATGTAAAAAAAAATCAAGTAAAAATGAAAATAGAAAACTACCTCTATGAGTATACCTAATCTTGTGTGGTTCATGAATATGAAGTCTGGCAAAACAAAAGGTTTAGGTCCTTACTCTTCTGCTGTAGTGGACAGAGTGACATGAGGCAGACCCAACAGCAAAGGGCTTACCTCTACTGAAGAGATCTCAGTATGTTTTGCAGTGGCAGAGCCCACCTTAACCAGGCTGTTCCACACTACTGCCTCAAACAGAAAACTGCAAGAAACAGCTGTCTGGGGCTAAACACTAAATGCAACAGAAAACTACTGAAATGCATATCTTAAGTGCTAGCCAGGCATATATGAATTTTATATTACCTGTAAATGGGTCTGCTCCAGGTATTGCACTTGATCCAGATGAAGAGCCTGGAACATAACGTCCAGCACCTAGTAAAACAGCAAGAAAAGCAATGACTATTAAACACACCTTGATGTTATTAAAATCCAGAGAGGGGTAACAAACCTGGTGAAAGGTCTGGAGTGCCTATCCTATGAGGAGCACCTGAGGGAGCTGGGGTTGTTTAGCCTGGAGAAGAGAAGGCTCAGGGGACACCTTACCTCACTCTACAACTTCCTGAAGGAAGGCTGTAGCCAGCTGGGGATTGGCCTCTTCTCCCAGGCAACCAGTGACAGGAGGATAGGGCATAGCCTTAAACTGCACTGGGGGAGGTTTAGGTTGGACATGAAGAAGAATTTCTTCACAGAAATGGAGATTAGATACTGGAATGAGCTGAGCAGGGAAGTGGTGGAGGTGTTAAAGGGAAGACTGAATGTGTGGCACTTGGTACCATGGTCTAGTTGACATGGTGCTGTTCAGTCACAGGTTAGACTTGACCCCAGAGGTCTTTTCCAACCTAATTACTTCTGGGACAACTGCAGCTCTCAGACTTACATATAAACCAACAAGCCTGTATTCCCATTTTCAGTCCCTTGCAAGAAAAAGATTTAGCTCAATTATTTTAATGCTATTTTCTTTTTAAATTCATCTTTGTGAAATTAATTGAATTAGTTTGTTGTGTAAATGTGATAAGCAGGATGTAATTGATTAACATGGTTTAGCTTATCAGTAATCAATTTGTTCTAGTTCCATTTCCTGCCTGAAAAAGGTCATTTACGTATTTCACATTTATGTATTTTGATTCTCTGGCTAAATTTTTGCATTTTCTTAACAGCATCTGGCACTTCTTGAATGAAAACTGGACCTTTCTTTCACTGGAAAAAAAAATAGACTGAAAAATACAACTGGCTTAATTAGAATTTTGCTGAATACTTTTCGTTTTTTGGCTTTTTTTTTTTTCAGAACTCTCTGTGCCTTTGCCCTCAATCATTTAAGGATATGAAAGTATCTGTAGAAGTTGTTCAAGAGCTATGACACTGAAGTCTGCCTGGGCAGACAATTCTGTGAGGTTCAACAAGGCCAAGTACTGGGTCCTCTCCCTGGGTCACAACAACCCCGTGCAGAGATACAGGCTGGGGGCAGAGTGGCTGGAAAGCTGCCCAGAAGAAAAGGACCTGGCAATGCTGATCATCACCTGCCTGACCATGACCCAGCAGTGTGCCTATGTGGCCAAGAAGGACAATTGTATCTTGGCTTTTATCCCAGCAGGACCAGGGCTGTGACTGTCCCTCTGTACTCGGCCCTGGTGAGGCCACACCTCAAATCCTGTGATCAGTTCTGGGCCCCTCACAACAACAAACACACTGAGGTGCTGCAGGCAAGTCCAGAAAAGGGCAATGCAGCTGGTGAAGGGTCTGGAGCACAGGTCTTATGAGAAGCACCTGAAGGAACTGGGGGTGTTTAACTGGTGCAGGTGGACCTTACTGCTCTCTGCAAGTATTTGAAAGGTATCAAGGTGGGGGTCAGTCTCTTGTCCCAGTAAAAGGATGCAAAGAAGGGGTCTCAAACTGCACCAGGAGAGGTTTAGATTGGATATTAGGAAAAAGTTCTATACTGGAAGGGTGGTCAGGCATTGGAATAGGCTGCCCAGGGAAGTGTCTGAATCATCATCCCTGAAGTATCCAAAGAACTATGTGAATATGGGATATGATTTAGGGGTGAACATGGAAGTGGTCAGTTAGTGGCTGAACTCAATATTCTTAAAGGTCTTTTCCAATCTTAAATGATTCCATGACTCTGTGGAAGGGAAATGGATTGAAACCTAATGGAACAACCACGGCCAGAGGATGGTGGCCACTGCAACATCTACTGGAAGCCAGCCACTGCTGGTGTACCCTAGAAATCAGTAGTGCATCCAGTCCTGCTCCACATCTTCACTAATGATGGTGTGGAAGATCAGTCAGAGTATGCTGAAGACACAAAACTCAGGAGTATCTAATGTCATCACTTAAGTTTAAAATATTTACCTGTAAATGGATCTGAAAATTGATTACTTGTACTCAACAGTGTTTGCCCCTTAGTGTTGTCCATAATAAACTTGGCCACCTGATCCAGAAACATAGGATTTAGATCATTCTTTTGCAGGAAGTTGTATGCAGTCAGCCAAGGATCATCAGTGATGTTATATGGCAGTTTGTAGGAAGGCCCATTTTCGTTTACATCAATGGTGAAAACATAGTCATATTCCTTTAAGTGGAATAAAAATAAAAACACATTAGAAGTCTTCCAGCACTTTTTACGTAATGATGTATTAAATGTAGTCTAACAGAGGCCCAGATCTAAGCCTAAAAACTTAAACCACTGCTACTTACAGAACATATCAGCAATACTCTCCTGAGAGACTGCAAGTAAACATTTGCTGATTTAGGGTAAACACTAAACATTACTTAGGAACAGCCAAAACATCAGTGTGTTGTAACACTGTTGCTATACTATATCCAAAAGACACAGCACTGTACCAGCTGCTAAGAAGAATACGGAACTCTGTCTCAGGCAAAAATCACAGACTTAAACCTGTATTTCCCAGAATTCTCTGCTCAAGAAGAGCAGAGTAAAACAACATATCATAATGAATGTACAGATATATTACAAAATAAAGATGCATCAGGTCACTCTCATGGATACCTCTGGCTCCCTCCAACGCTATAAAACAATCAGATATCTCAAGAAATTTGAGTCTTAAAAGCACACTTCTAATGCTAGCAAACGATTTCCTAATGTTTCTTTGAAATCTGCAAAAGTGAAAATCAGTATTTTGGACGCATTTCTTCTGTGGCGGACCCTGACAAGCTTTTCTGTGTATATTTCAGTAAAGGAAACATTTTTCAGCTTCTATGTCTTTAGGTCAGCTTACCTGTCTTTAGATTCAATAGTTACTACAGAGAAGCAGTACAGAAAGTCTGGTACCTAACATTTTAGGTAAGCCTTGCATTATAAAGTTAATTTCCTTTGGGAACGATATTAAAACTAACTTCTCAAGGTATTAACAATACATACAATAGAACTTGACAACTTCTCTACTAATGATTTACCTTTCTCCAAAATAATGTGTCTATTGGCTTGCTCATTTTACAAAATGTGTTTTGTAAGTAATAAACTGTACTTACTTACGCTTCCACCTCTGAGATCAAAGGTAACAAAAGGTTCCTGTTTCCTAATACAGATATTTTTCAAATACCTGTTTTCTAAATTATATTTTATCTGAACAAAGACCACTTACTTAGGAAAGAATGAAACAAATTGAAGTTTGCATATACCTTTCCTTCAAATAAAACTTTTCCAGATGTTTGCTGTGTGGCTCCAGAAGAACCAACAACATCACCGATCTTTATCCATCTTCCTTCACTAACACTCCACTGATATGCTTCTACTTTCCCATTATCTTTAATAAGCCGTGTCTGTCCATCTCTTGTTCCTGTAGGCAGGAGTTCAAACAATTTCAAGGATATAATTTACTTTAGGAGAGAAAAATATACAAATGGCGCTCAGCATTAAAAATTTAAAAATAGTTCAACAACACTTGAATCAACAGCACAGGAGTTAAGCAGATACATGGTTTAACCCCAGATGGCAACTAAGCACCACACAGACACACTCACTGGCTTCGTGGTTGGGGTGCAGGAAAGAATCAGATGAATAGAAGTGAAAAATTTGGCAACTGAGATACAATTTAAAAAGGTTAATCAAAAACCACATGCACAAGCAAAGCAAAACAAGGAATGCATACACCACTTCCCATGGGCAGGCAGGTGTTCAGCTGTCTCCAGAGGAGCAAGGCTCCATCAGGCTCAACAATTCCTTGGAAAGACAAATGCCAACACTGCAAACATACCCCTCTCACTTCCTTCTTCTTCCCCCTAGTCTACATGCTGAATGGTATGGGGATACCCCTTGGGTCAGCTGTGTTCCCTCCCAGCTCCCTGCACACCCTCAGCCTCCTCACTGGTGGGGTGGGTGAGGAGAAGCAAAAGCCTTGGCTCTGTGTTATCCCTGCTCAGCAATAACAAAAACAGCCCTGTTTTCAAGAACAAATCCTAAACACAGCCCTGTAACAGTTTCTATGGAGAAAATAAACTCTATCCCAGCAAAAACCAGACAAAATACTACATCTCACAAGAAAACCAGCAATTTTAATGAGGATCTTACAATTATGCTAACAGTATCTGCCAGTCGACTAAGTGGCCACACCAATACTTAGGTCAAGTACTTCAGAAGTTTATCAGCTTCTCAGTGAGATGCCAATTAAGACAAGTGATATTCTCCCATAGTCTAACAAGATGCAAAGTTTCATATGGATCTAAGATCTACGCCACTTCCTGATCACAGCCAAGGGCTGAAGTCACTGGTTACTTCACCTTGGGAAAAAGTATTTGTCTGTTTAAGAATAATGCTTACTACTGGTTCTACTGCATTCTCAAGTACCTACAAAGTGTGAACCGAACCCATCAAGACCATCTTTCAAGCCAAAAGCTAAAGCAGAAATTTCTACTGCATTTCTACTGTTATTAAGAAAAAAACCTGCACATTCAGTACTCCTTTTACAAATTACCCGTTTCACATACTCTTGGTACAGCTGGCAGAACAGATAGAAAATATCTCTAACATAATGTCGCATCAATTCCACCTTTTTCTAAATTATCTCATAGGAGAATAAGAAAGCCCTCAAAACCAAAAAACCTTGAGTCCTGTTTCCAAAAGAATCTGTGAAAGGATACCAGAGCAAAATTAAGCCATTTCCTTCAGCAACCCTATCAAAAGAGATTAAAGCTTTAAGTTTGGAAACCATCAGAAGCTTCAATACCTCCAACCAAGATTTGGAGGCACCTCTGACATGACAGAAGTATAGTAGCTTACCAGGATCCTTAAGGTGTTCTCTTCCAGGAAGGTCATCAGCATTGATATCTCCTAAATCACCAGTTTTAGGGTCAATGGATGCTTGGGCAAGCTCATTTTCAAAAGCCTGAATCTCCTCAGCACTTGCTGTACGTTCCAAGGACTCTGTAAACACCCTTATAATTCCATCACTGAATGGAGAGAAAAGATTCAAATAGAAATACTATTTTAAATATCGCAATGACTGCATAAATTCTAATGCTGACTTCTATGTTGCAATAAACCATCACTATTTCCAATTACGCCTCCCAATTATTGCTATGAAAGGAATTCACTCTCATACTAAAACCATACAGAGAAGGAATCAAGCAGGTAACCCTGTCTTCAGAATAATTCTAAAGTCAAGATACAATATGCTTATCAAAATGTTTTTTTGTACCATGTTTACTAAATATATTCTCAAGTCTATTCATGATTTACCACATTTCCAAAGAACTCATTCTACCTCTATGAATGACATAAAAAAATTACTTCTTGGATGTAGTGCAGTGCATGTTTAAATTTAACACACATACTCTCTGATGGCTTTATTTTAAAATGTAAATGAAACTGACATCCAAAGTGATGCTGGCAATTTCTTCAAGGATTGTCACATTTGGATCTACAAATATATTGAAAGTAAAACTTGGGATACCTTGCACCAACTACAATGTCACCATTGTCTAAGACACAGCAGCACCATACAGACTGAGCTGGGAGTCTGATTGTTTGAGCACATTCCCCTTGTTTCCAGATTCTAAGAGATCTATCCTCCCCAGTTGTTACAAAATCTGAAAATAAAAAGATATAAAAAAACTTTTGAAGTTTATTTTCAGCATACTGTGATAATGGATGCTATTCTGAAACTGGATATCTACAAATCACAACAGTAAAAGAATCTTTCTGCAATTTAGTACTTGTCTCAATTACAAGCAGAGAGCAAAAAAACCCTACTGTTCACTTGCCTTCTCAAAAAATCCAAAGCGCATAAATTGCAGATTAAGCAGCCAGACAGTGAATAAAACTGTGCCCAAGACAAAAAAGATCCCTTCATCCTTTAAAGGACTTGAACAATTTTATAATCATCATAGTTTCATCTTACACTGTAGTTGCATAAGTTCACATTTGTTTCAAACTAAGTTTTGGAACGTAAGCCTGCTTTATCAGGAAACACACACAAAGCAATTTTAAAAGTCTACAAACTCCTCAATGAGGGATTTTAAGGCACAGGAGGTCTACAATACACGTACTAACCTATATACATGCACTTGACCTATTGAACAAATGTGCAAGTGTCCAATACACCCCACAAAGGTCACTGACTTGGAATTTCTTCTACAACTGGCTCAACAGTTAGTTCTGAACCTCTAAATCTCTAACTCTGAAAACAAATGTAATTAAGCCTCATAACATGAAATTCTTAACCTAAACTACATATAATGCATCTTTGTGGAAGTATCTAAATTTACATTATCTCAAACTGGCATGCCACACATTACTATTTTACTACTCTGCAACAGCATTGAAATACAGGTGGCAGCTAAGACAATAGTTTTGCCCACTGTTTCATCTAAGTTTTACTTAAGCTTTCAATTTGCCCTAACCCAGGACCTTTTATCCCACATACTACCAGAGCAATTTTGACAGCAGTGCAACTTGGAGTCAATCTCAACGTATTTTTTATCTATTTACACTAGGTGTAAGAAAAAAATTAAATGCTACCAGTGTTCTTCAGTTGTGGCAGTGGCACAGAACATCAGAATACACACCCTCCCATTTCATTTTGAAGAATGTTGTGTAACAATCAGGAAGGAATCCTACCTTTACATCGAGGGAAGACAGAAATGCTGTATATGTAATTTGTATGTCCATAATACACCTGCAGACACTCGCCAGAGATCTGCCATCTTCGAACACTAGCATCATTAGCACAGGAAAGGAACTCCATTTCACTGAGAATAGCTAAACCTCTCACACAATCTTCATGTCCTTTACAAAAGGAAGAGAAAATTTTAATGCAGTTATTGTCTCCATTAGCAGCAGTGTAGCACTTCTGTATAGCTCACATCTAAATCCAGGTAACAAATCTTCGTGGGAACAGTTAGGAAAAAAAAAATTAATTGCTCACAATTCTGTGAGAAATATTTTTTCAGAAGTCATGTGGCCTCTGGACATATAACTACTTCAAAAAGTAGATTACTTTCAAAATTCTGCCTAAATATTGTTCAGTTTATCCATGTTCTTGTAAGATTTTAATGTTTGTTCTCTTTTGACCAGAACAGACCACACCAATGAAATTATCAACTGCAGCAACATTTACCGGTGAATGTTCTTTCACATCTGCCTGCCTTCCACAGTTTTATAGTTTTGTCAGCTGAACCAGTCAACATTAATCCCTGTTCAGGAAGTATCTTCACTGCCCATATTGCAGCTGTGTGACCCTGCAAAAAACCCAACATTGTTAAGACATGTCAGAATCAAATTCAGAGTGCTTATTTCACATTCATGTAGAGGAACTTCATACCTGTAATGTCATCATACATCTGTCATTCAACCAGACTTTTGCTGTTGTATCCCATGATCCACTTAATAATGTGCCAAATTTCCCAGATGAAAGGCTGCAAACTGGAATGAACATTTAAGTAAGAAGTGACAAGTACCCTGCACTGCCACAAATTTTAAGTAATTTCAAAAGATTCATTTAAGAGGATTTATTTGGTATTAGTAGCATATTTAGTGTTGAGGAGTCTAGAGAAAAATTAACTGAACTGTAGTTGCAGTGCAACCCAGAAAGAAGCTGCTTAAAATTCTCTTAATTTTAGGTTTAAAAAATTGAAATATTTTTGCGACTCATATTTTAAAACTTCTCACAGTCACAGATCTCTTCTCTTGGACTAGAATATGATGACAAACAGGTGAGATAACTAGTCAAGACACATAATTAATGCAAATGTGTAGTTTTTAAGAGAAAGACATGTTTTGTCTATAGGTATTAATTTATGTCTTCAAAAAGTTATTTCATATGAAAAATACTTAGCTCACCTTCTTGGAAGGCAAAATACTATCACCAAGAAACTGTGGTGGGATTCAAAGATTTAACAGAAAGGTAATTTGCAATTTACACAGTGTAAAGCTCTGTATTTAAAGCACCAATTAATATTAAATACTCATCTAAGTAACAAAATGGGCAAGAGGAAGTTTATTTAGGAAGCTCATTTTTTTCCACTTGTATCAACTTTGACAAAAAAATTAATACATGAAGAACTAACTGCTTCTTAAAAGTGCAGTTCTTAACAAAAGGGTAATCATTCTGTGAATTGCCAGGAATTTTGAGAGACAGTGAAAGTTCAAACATTCATCAGGACAAACTTGGAAGTCCTTGCAATGAATGGTCACTGCATGAATTAAGATTATAAAATCCTATTTGCAGAGGACATAATTAAACATTTTGCTACATTATATACCAAATAAATCAAAATCGAGTTTCATAAATTTGTTTTAATTTTCTCTCTAATAAATCAAGTTAACTTTTATGCCAAAAACTCCAAAATATAATTACGACATACCTGTGTTTTTATGACCCTTAAGGACGTAAAGAGGAGCTGGGTTGTCAACTGTGAAAATGCAAATATTATGATCATTGCCACCAGTTGCAATCAGCCCACGAGGATAGAGCTCACTTGGAGGTATGATGCACACACAAGATACAAAATTTGAGTGGCCACTCATGCAGTGCATCTCAGTAAAACCCCTGTTAAGACTTAAACATAGATGATAATCAGTTTAGAATCGTGACAGGAACTACACTTTGAGTAAATTACAGTTCTTTAATTAATAACTATGCTTGCCTTGTGCTGAACAAGTACTATAGATGGCCTAGAAAGAATGAAATTTAAGACAAAAATTACATCCCAGAATTCCTCCTTGTACACAATACTAAAGCTTTCCACTTATTTTTCAATGCAGTGATAGGCCTGGAAGGACTTTTGTTCTTTCTTGCTCATTAGCACACACTCTGCGAAATTTGATCAGAAATAGCTACAGTTTGTCTTCATGGCATCTTTTTTTTTGTCTGAGAACTCAAATGTATGTCCAAGTACATGCTAAAGTAAAGCACACAAATGTAGTTTACTGCCAGCCAAGTGTATTCACTGGCTCTTCATCAGGAGCACTATAGAGGAATCAACGTTAAACAGATCATAACTGACTCAACCAGCACCCTCATTTCTTCATCCTCAGCCAATCTCAGCAGTGACAGTTTTAACCAAAGAAAGCTACTTATTCCCACAGAATAAACATGCAGGTTGTGGCGCTGTGTGCTTGTTCTGTTTTCCTGTGTTTGTTCCTCCACCCTCAAAAGCATAAGCCATCATATGATATCACACAGTTATCCTTCAAACCCTAAAGCTTGGCAAGCTTGAAATGTGCTAGGAAATCATGATACTCTTCTAGATTCTAAAAGATCTCCCCTTACGGCACATAGAACAAATTATAGAAGGCAACATCTCTTTTTGACAAAGCTGAACCAAAACAGCACACAGCAGTGTGCCCACCCACTGAACCCTGGCTACTGTAGTCCCTGAGCCTCCAAAGCAGAGAAGCATAATCAATATCAACATAATAAGTTGATACAAGTAAGTTATGCCTTCTTCCTCACAAAGTTCTCAAAAACTGCGGGTTAGAGCTAGAATTCCTCTCCTCCTGCAAATTTCTGTGCAATTGAGCAAGTTCTTTGTCTTGTGATAAGAGACTCAGTAAGACCCACTTAATAAGATTAGTTTTTCTTCACCTCAGTCGCAGAGCTCCAGAGATCAATACAAAGAGACATGTAAGCACTCAGCAAATCCGCCAATTATTTCTAGTTCACATGAAGGCAATGGGAAGAATATTCATGCCTAGTAACTTCAGAATACAGATCACAATACACAACTATAGTCTGGGAGGAGGCACACCCTGTAGCTTCCAGCAATACCCCACATCTCCCACACACATCACTTAGCAGTGTATCTGGTCTGCTTTTGGTCAAGGTAATATGCTGAAAAATTCACTCTGTGAATTCAACTACACAAATTAGTAGGAGACAACCCCGTGCAACACAAATATCAGAAAAATTAATCTTGGAGTATTTTTTTCTTTTTCTGCATCTTTGTGTATTTAATTTTCTGTACAGTTTTTTGTCCATAATCCATTTTATGTTTAAAGAAGCTTGTTTAGCAAGGGTGAGAAAGGATGGGGTTTTTTGGTGTGCTTTTTTTCAAAGCACACTGCCTTACTGTCAAAATAGCAGCACTGTTACTTAGCAGGATTACTTGGGCACTGAATACCACGAGGTAGAAAAAACATTATTAATACCACCTAGAAAAAAAGATGCCTAGAACTATTGACATTGCTCCCATTTCCAAAGCACACTACAACATCGATGTACAGCAAAACTGTTTTAAAACATACAACTTTCCCCAAAGGCATGCACAAGTTAGGCCTGCTTATCCTGGAAAACAGAAAACTGCACGGCAACATTCCAGTATCTAAAGGGGCCTGCAGGACCCCTGCAGAGAAGTTGTGGATATTCACGGGAGTGCTCAAGGCCAGGATGGACAGGCCTCTGAGCAAGCTGTTCTGGTGAAAGGTGTCCCTGCCCGTGGCTGAGGGACTGGCACTAGCTGATCTTGAAGGTCCCTTCTAAACCCCTAACCTGATTCTCTACAAGTGACAACGCCAACCACGAGCGCCGCCTGCAAACAGGCTCCCGCCACTCGCCACCTCCCTGGCCACACCGATTCTGCCGGCAGCCCCTGAGGAGAACTCAGCCGCACACACAAACTCGACGGGGCACGGGCGGAGCCCCTGTGGCGCCACCTCCACGCTCTCCGCCGCGGCCCAGCACTCACCCGTCAGGGGCCCAGAGCCGCGCGGTTCTGTCCCGCGAGACGGACACGAAGCTGCCGTCCGGGAAGAGGCCGCGGGTGAGGCCGCGCACGTCCTGCCCGTGCCCCAGCAGGGAGCAGCGCAGCCGGAACGTGCTGCCCTCACCCGCCATGGCGGCAGCGCCGGCCTGACACAGCACGGGCCGCGCGCCGCCGGAAGTCGTGACGGAAGTGCCGTCACAGGGCGCGCCGCCGGACCAACGCGAGGTTCCTTATCCCGGCAAGCATCGCGCCTCACGCAGGCTGTTGCGCCACCGCTCTTCCCTCGCCAGGCCCTGTGGGAGTCGTAGTCTTCAGGAGCCACGGCAGGCTGGAGCGAGATTTGCGGCCATCGCGATATCCGCGCGAGCGGTTGCTGCGATACGGCGGCGCTGCCCGCGGGCTGATGGCGGCTGAGCGGCGCGGTGAGGGGACGGGGTCCGCCCGGGCGGTCGCGGCGCTGGCTCTGCGCTGCTGGGATGGACTCTTTGATGGGCTCCTTCGGGGCTGGCGAAAGTTGCCGGGGTTTGTCAGGGATAGCGCAGTTTGGGATTGCTGTAGTGATGGGCGATGGCTTACGGACCTTCTGTAGATAACCGGAATGAGTATTTGCACCAGTTGCTCGCTTCCAATTTGTTTCGTTAAAGATTTGCATTCAGATACTGAAACAATAAATGCCGCAAGAATAAGCTGAGAGCTCGCTAAACACTGAAAAGAGAGTGCTGCCTCAGCTTACGTTAAGTGGTCTTTCCCGAGCCCTGCCGCTCATGGTCTCGTACCGTCCAGTAAGGAAGTACTTTGCAGATTACTAAAAAACACACCAAAACCAGCCCCCATAACAATCTAGTAAGTTATGCTTTAAAGAGTCGGTTTCTCATAGTTTTAAGGACCTTGTGCAAGTCAAAGGATGATTTCTTTTCTTACCAGAAAGAAGTTAAAAAGGAAACGAATATGGCCAGCGGTAACAGACCCCCCACAGCTCGTTCTGCTTCGAGAGCAGGAATAGGACTGACCTCCTCATCAAGGCCTGCCTCTTCATCAAGGACTCCGTCAGTGGGCAGAGTAGGAACAGCGGTATGTTAGAAAATATCAAAAATATATAATTAATTTGCATGTATTTACATTTGTTTGTTTGTTTGTTTTTGCTAATCTTATTTTTTTAGTGCCAAGACCAGAATGAAGAGAAGTTCTTTTTTGAGAAGAGTTTCAGATTTCAGTTTTGTATAAAGTTTCCCTAACCTTGTCTGGAGGGGATCAGGAACATCCAGCATCCAGAATTCACCTGGGAGACCTAAATAGCATTAATGTTGCAGATAGATGGAACAATGAACAGCTGCTCAAAAGTAATCCCTTACCTTCTACAGCAGATATTCATCTGAAGCTTTGCTTCCCTGAAGAGATGCTAAATGTAAATGCTAAAAGATTCCTACAGAAAGGGTGTAGAGACTAACTGAAGTTTTTAACTGCTTTGGCAATTGCTTAAGGATAATGAAGTAGTATTTCAGACGTGGTAGATTTTTCATTTGTTTTTTTAATAGATGCCTCCAAGTACAGCAAGACCTGGTTCTCGTGGTGGTTCTTTGACTCCTGGAGGAGTCTTATCATCTCAGATTAAAGTTGCGGACCGTCCAGTGACTCAACAGGGATTAAGTGGAATAAAAACTGCAGTGAAAGGTATTTTATACTGAAAATAACCCTCAAGATGTCTGCAAACATTTTGAAAAAATATTTAGGTTTTTAAAGAAAAGCTTTTCATCATTGTGTAAATTACAGAGTAAAGAGCTGTGATTAAAAAGAGGAGCAAAAAGAAAGAGAAAATTAAAGCATCCCTCTTTCTGTCATTAGTCTTGGGAGCCAAAGAGGATAAGCATTTTTCTATAACTGAGCTGTCTTTAAAAATAATTCAAAAGAATAAAACAACGTTGTTATGTCTTCTTCCGTCACTACAGAATACTTGAAATACTCTATTGCGTAATAACTATTTGTATATTTGTAATGTTTATCTTACTAATACACATATACAAATCTATACAAATACTGCTATCTTACAGCAGTCCAAAAGTGTCTTCTTTTTTAAAATTACATAAAAACTATATAGGCACACCAAAAGATATTATTTGTACATTTTTTAATGTAAATTTTGCAAATTGTTTTCCTAATTTACAGTTTATCTAAATTAGGGGTTTTTAAACAAAATATCATATTGCTTTCTTCATCAGGTCCTCAGAGACAGATAATGGATAAAACATACTACCTTGGCGTGCTGAGGTATGTCTTAACAGCACACATTTAGTGGTCTGTTCCCCTTCAGACACAGAGTTGAAGCTTGAAAATAGCATGCAATAAGTGGTGTTCACATGTAATGAACTTTTGTAGGAGTGCTGCTGTAGAAGTGAAGGAAGTAGATTCCCTTGAGCTTTTGTTGTTAGGCTTGCTAAGTTAAATGCTCTCTCACAGTGTTAGTAAGGGGAGGGTCAGTGATTCTGAGCTTCCAGCTCCAATGTTTATTAGGTCTGATAGCTCCATTTGTAACAAGTAGCATTACAAAACAAAAATTTTTTTATTGTACATTTCAGATTATTTGCTTGGATTATACATTCAGCTAGCAATGGCAAAGGCAAGACCTTGTGCAAACTATATGCATGCAGGATTTTATCAGTTGCTCATATTACACTTTTGAATAATTAGTCCTAAAATAAGTCATTTTAAATATGGATGGTACCGGTATTCTGTGAAATTAGACTGGGGTTTTTTTGTTTCCGCATCTGTTTTACCAGCAGAGACAAAAAGCTAATTAAAACATTTTGTTTAATACCAAGGTTTCCCAGCAGCTACTTAGGACTTTAACTGACACAACCATTTTGCTTTTTGCTACACTTACCTCTTCTTAGAAATGCTGAGTTGAAACAAAGTGCAGTGTGAGAGATACTAATTGCAAACCTCCTATCCTAAAATGTGTTTACTGTTTTAGCTGTGCTTTAGTTGGATATCCAAATGTTAATGATTCTTTTTTCTATATTTTTTTCAGAAGTAAAATAAATGAACTTACAACAGAAATTAACAAGCTGCAGGAAGAAGTAGAAATGTACAAGCAAGAGAAATCTGTCTATTTGTCCTATGAAAAACGGTGAGATAAATTGCAGCTAGTGCAGTGCTAACTTTCTAAGTCGCAAGACTGTTTTCAAGTATTGGGCAGGCTTCAAGGAATCAGTGAATAGGTTTTTTTTCATTATTTTATTTTTACATGTGCAAAGCTTACCATCTGAAGTTTGACTTTTTTGTTTCATATTTAGGGCAGAGGCTTTAGCTGGTGAAATCAAAGATTTTCAAGGGCAACTAGCAGACTACAACATGGTATGCTGCTGTTGAATTTTGATACTGAATGCTCCTATTTATTCTCTTGCTGCTTTTGCTTTATTCTCAATCATTTTTTGACATTTCTATGTGAAAATGTATTAGTTAATACTGCCTTTATTCAGTTATTGGCAAGGAAAGAGATGGAAACAAGAAAACAAAAAATGTACTATACATTAGGAGAAGCATCTCCATATGGATTTAAGAAACTGGTGCTGTGTAATATTTCAGTGCTTCAAACAGCTACATATAATGATGATTATTTCTAAAAATGACATGTAATCTATTCTGATTGCCAAATCATGTTTTTTCCAATTGCAATAACCAAAATTTGCTCTTTTCATGAACCTTTTGTATGACTTTTTTTTTTTTTAAGAAAAGGAAAGCAGTAAAAGGTTGGAATTCTTTCTTGTTTCAGGTTGTGGATATACTTAACACCAGTACAGATATGGCTGAAGTGATCCGTGATTACAATATGGTAAGAATTAGGATATTTGCTATGCTTTAACAGGGAAAGGATGTGTTACTTTCTTGGTGCTTTGAATGTGTGACATATATAAAAAAGCATAGCACTGACTTAAAACTTAGCCATTTTTTTTTCAATTAAGTTATTCATAATGTTGGCAACATGTTAGCAGTAAGAAAATTGCCTATAATCTTGCGTTAACTGTCCCACGATAGTTTTCTGTGATTTACATTTGAGAAGGGTGTTGTCACCCCAAATTATGAGTGTTAAATTAAATTATCTTTTTTATTTTTTGGGAGCACAAAACACTAGTCTTAGGGAGGCAAATTTAAGCAGACTGCACTGCCTTGTAAAGCTGCCTAGTCTTCTGGACATTAAGTTCTCTTTTGTCTACAGCCTTCTAAATGTCTCCAGTGTAAAAAATATGAACTAGGTCTCTGACATAGCCACCACAATATCAAAGAGTTTTGTTCTTCCTTTGCTTTCCTTGTTTTATTTCTAATACAGCCTTTTAAGTGTTAAGGCATGAATGACATTATGCAGATTTTATTTCTTATTATCAATTTGTCCATAAACAAAAGAAACCAATTTCAGTAAAGGTTGCTTTTGGTAACTTGAAAGATGACCTGAGTATTTCTTAGTCAAAATAACTTTTTTTTTGCTTGCATTTGGTTGAATAATAAATGTACAATGTCTGTGTCATAACGAGAAGGGTGCTTTTCATCCCATCTGTGTAGTTTTAAACAGTATATTAGGAAGTATTTCTGGAATAGATCCCACAGAAATAGGAGGTGAATCAATTTTTCTGGAAGTATTTAACAGATGTGTACATGTTGTTGTGGTTTATTGGTGGACTTGTCAGTGCTGAGTTTAGGGTTAGATTTCGTGATCTTAAGAGGCATTTTCCAACCTATATGATTCCATGACTTATTACAAACTTGATTGTATTTAATTTTTTTATTTTTTTTAAGTTAAAGGTTCAGAATGACCGAGACACTCAGAATATAGATAAAATTTTCACAGAAAGACAAGCGTAAGTACATTTACGTGTATGTTTTTCAGTTTTGGATAACTCAACTTCTCATAACTCAGCTTGGGAAAATTGAGGTGTTACATGTTACCATACCTGTGTAATGCAAATGAACAATTTCAATATGATACATTAGTATCAGGTTGTAGTTGGAGTTTCTAGCATTAAACTCTAGTAACTCTTCTGAAGATAATTACCCTGCCATCCAAGAAGAGTTAGGTGGCAGTAGAGACTCCTGCTTTTTGCAGTCTGCTGTCAAGTTTTGGGAGTTTTGTTGTGGAGTAGCAGAGTGAAGAAAGCAAGCAGGAGTAGGAACTAGACCTTTGCTTGGCTTGTAACGTAGGTTTGTGCAGAGGGACAGATGAAAATGGTGAGATGCTTGAAATAAGAATTTGTAAGCCATGAGAATGGCTTTTGTAGTGATAGGCTGAGAGTGAGTTTTTGGAGTCGTTAATTTAGGCACAAGAGAGGTGCAGGAGAATTTATGATCCTGCTTGTTGCCAGGGAAAGCAATCTCAGCAATGAGATTTTATGTATCAATAACCACTCCAAAGCAAAAAATTTACCAGTTAATAATTTGTCACATTGTATTAATACTGTAGATTTCAACAGCTCACAAGTTTGTCTGTTCCACCCTGAATGAATTTTTAAGTGATAAGAAAATATGAAGAGAAAATTCTTGATTCAGTAGCAATGCAGTAAGGGTAATTTTTCATTGCACATTGTACATACACATTTTTGGGAATACAACAGTTGGTCTTTCTTGCTCTGCTAATTTGTGTCAAAAAATACCCAAATGCTCCCTTCTCTGATTGTGTTAGTTTTGCCTAATAGACTTCAGAGCTGTTACAGCATTGATTTGGAGCCAGCCTCCAGTCTGGCTGTGATCTGCTTCACACATCTTAGAGAAATTATTTTTCTCTGCAACATCTTCTAGACCTCTTCACAATGACAGCATTAATAATTATGCCAACTTCACCTGCTACTTTGTTCATGTTAAAGAATATATAGTAAGCCCCCCAATATAAGTAGCCAAATATGTTTTTATAAAAAGTGGATTATGAGTATTTTTTGCAAGTTTTAAAGTATTTGTTTTGCCAATAATGCATGCATATGACCCCATTTTTTAAACTTCCTGATTGATGCAGCAAAATCTTCTTAAGAGTTTGGCAAGATGAAAGGAGATAGACTGCATAACTTCATTCTGTATTGTATGTAATAAAGCATAAAATTGAAGTACAAGTATACTACATTTTTGAAATGTCAGTTCAACATCCATTGTTTAAGACATTAACGCTCCTCATTTACATAAATATCTATATATTTATCCTCAATAAATCCATCTTCTTCATCTCTACATGCATGAACTTTCTCAAATACTACAATGGGTTCTTCACTGCTTGTGCCGGATATTGAAGGAGAAGGGCTCATGTCAGCTGAGAACTCCTGTTCAAACATCTCTGAGTCATTTTCTTCCAGACGACGGTGACGGTAGCTGATCAAGTACTGATACCATGCTGGGCATTTTACAGCAGTGAAAATCAGGAGTGTAGTGCATAGGACAAACCCTAGGACACCTGCTAGGAAGGTCCAACTTTTACCAACAAGCGGTAACTCTTTAAAAAAAACAGGAAAAAAAGAAGAGTAATCTTCGTGAGGAATACTAGTAAGAGCTCAAGTATGATTTTTTTCATAGTTAAATTGAAAATTCACCAGGTAAACATTGATAGGGGAATGACTGAGTTGTCTCCAGAGCTTTGTTGTTGCTGTGTTGTTAGGGAGTCAGTAACAGAGACTAATAGCCTATGTGTATAGCATATTTCCCAGCAGTATAAATCTACTTTGCATATTCATAAAAAATAATTGTTTCAAAGTCTATTTCAAAGACAAAGCTCTGAGGGCATATAAAAGATAATAAATACATATAAATATTTTTTTCCCAAAAGTTAAATTCCAAGATTAACCTTTGGGAAAAAATAATCAGTAATTGGCTTCAAATTCTATTTCCCAGGCTTTACTTTTTATTTTATGATAATGTCTGAACCCTAAAATATCATGCCTTTTGTTTGACATATGCTTTCAGCTGTGCTTCTTTAATAATAAAAATTTCAGTAAACTGTAGTTGCCAGTAGTTTTTATCTAGAAGCTGCTTTTGTGTGCTGGCCACTACCCTATAAATAAATTATAAGGTGGTACAGCTAAATAAATGTGTCACAGTGGTAAACTTATAGTTTGTGAATATATCTGTAGATAATTTTCTTGCTTTAGCCAGAAGAAAGAAGTAAAGCATTTCAGGATGGAAGGGTTAACTGACATGTAAGGCTAACATTGAAAGGTGAGGAGACTATCACTGAAATTTCCAGAGAATGTGTAACAGGCACATTCACATCCTTTATACTGAGCACAGTTAGGACGGGAGTAAAATCTGTTAGTTCATGCTATCATATTTTGGGAAGACAAGTACATCTAGAAAGCAGTTAGTTTGGAAAAAGCAAATTTTTTTAAAAGTTGCTTCTCTAGTTCTGTTAGGCAAAGATCTAGACAATTATCTGAATTTTAGGGCTTTGAAATTTCATCATTATTTTTTAGTATAGTTTGAGAGTTGTGAGGTTTATCTGTTTTGAACACTTGCTCAATAGTCTTTAATATTCACTGCAATGTCTGTGGCTGTTTACCAGGACATGGAAATATGCCTGCACTGTAGCCCTGGCTTTCATGGAAGAGTCAGAGTGTACTAGGGATGCAAAGCACTATCAAGTCATTGAACAGCAAATCAAACAGCTCATAAGTAGTAAAGTGAAATATATGTGTATTACCTGCACGCGTTCCATTGTTTCCAGTGATGATGTTTGGAGTCAGAGCTGTTAAGGCACTACTTCTAAGATTAACAGCAGGAGTGGAAGTTACAGTGTTTTCTAAAGGAGTATTTTCAATTATGCAGTCAGCTGGTTGGATAGCTGCCATCTTGATGGAAATTTTTTCCATGTTTGGGAATGTACATGTAGTGTTGCTTTCATTTTCTGTGAACATGAGCAGTGAAAAGGCTATGAGATGCTGGTAATTTTTTGGCACTCTAAAAAAATCTCATGGATAGCTGTTGTATTACTGCATAATATGGGTAAATTTATGGTTGATTTTATCCACATCAGAAAAAAATGCACAGTAAAGTTATTTGATGTAAAAAAAATATTAAATGCTGCTCTTACCAAAACTTACCCAATGTCACATTGGAGGCAGTTAGCCATATCTGTAAGTCAAGGAGGTCACAGGAGCAGATCCATGGGTTTCCAGCTAAAACAATTTTAATCAGTTTAAAGGATGATTTTATATGAAAATATTTCAGAAAATTATACTGTAGATTTAAAACTCTCAGACTTTCTAGAGAAGTAAATGTATCTGAATCCAGTTGAGCAATCATATTATAGGATAGATTCAACACTGAGAGTTGATTTAATCCTGCAAATGCTGCTTTATGAACTGTGCTAATACAGTTGTTACTAATATCCAGAATTATGAGATTTTTCAGCTTGTAGAAGCTGTTATTGTTCAGTACAGTAATGTTGTTATCATTCAGATAAAGTTCAGTGAGGTTAATAAAATGCCCAAGAATCTCTTTGTCATGATCTTCTAAAGTGATTTTGTTGTTTTTGAGGCTTAATTTAGTAATATTTTGAAAAAGGTTGAGGGAGATATTAAGGAGGTTCTTTGCCGACTCCTCACAAGTAACCTGTTGAAAAAAGAGAATGACAACCATTAAATACCATAGAAAAGTCTGCTAATGATGGTGTCTCAGTAAGGACTCTTAAAGGCAAGAGAAAACTATCTTCTATTTTTTAATGCTATCACTTTGAAAGAAAAGTTACATTGCTCTTCATTAAGTTTTATTTACGTCTTTCCTAGTTGACTTATGGTCTGGTGAGAGAGTGGAATGAATCCTCCTAGTGTCTAGAGACCTGATGTTCCAGAGGACTTAATGCTGAGCTCTGTGCTTAGATACATGGGTCTTTATGTGATGGTCATCCAAAATGTAACCAGTTTGTCATACGATTTTGGAATTAATATTTGGAATGTATTATTTGTTGGGTATAAAAAGAATTCCTTTCCTACATAATCTGGAAAGGTGTCATAGAGGAGATTTATTCAAGACTGTAAATTAATTAAAATATAGTTTCTAAAATGTATTTAAAAAAAAAAATCTACGTTTACTCTTAATTTAAAATAATATCTTTAGAGCAGACCTCCAACTAAACTTTTGTTATATATATATATGTATGCTATAGCACTTAACTTCATTTTGGTTTTCTGTGTTAGTGTTTAGCATAGCTAGAGTCTTTTCTGATTTGTGTCTTTGCTCTCAATACCTTGAAATATTTTTGTTTTCTGAGAAGAGTATATTTGTTTAGGTATCTAAAGAGACATTCCTGTTGTTTGGAAGGATTTGAAATACAAAATAATCTCAAATATGCTTCGGTGTTATTTACCCACTTACAATGACTACAATCAGCTAATTGTCCATTACACAAAAAACTACTTCTTACTTGCATTTTTGTATTTCTTTCTTCAGGACTTTTATGTTTATGAAACAGTTTTTAAAATGCCTTCTGCTTCAAGTGTATCGTTCAAAAGTAAGGGTAGTTCAGATCAATGTAAAACTTACAGTTTGGGATGTAATGTTGCAGTCAGCAGTGACTGGATTCAAAAACAGTGTTCCAGCCCAGATCACAAGCCAATAGAGTTTCATGTTTGGAGCCTAGTTAAAAACAACACTTTTGCATATCAAGACCAGAATTATACCGGTGTCTTCTGTAGTGGTTGTTTAACAAATTAATAGATACAGTTATTTCAATGATAGTTTAATAAATTTTTTTCTACATAAATACTTTGTAATGTAAAATAAATTGAAAAAACAGGGGTTATCAGAATTAATTAATTCAGCTTTCACTTAATTGAGCCAAAACTAAAATCCAGTGTGCAGACTGTATCAGCAACTAGAAGAGAGACTGATTAGACAAGTTAATAGAGAAAAGTATCATAAATGTGTAAAACAAATTGGCAGGGCTGTACTCATTATTATCCCTGTTAAAGCAGTTATGTGTACTGGAAGACTATGATTGCAGTAAACTGCAGAAAGTATTGAAGCTTACATGCTCTCCCCATACATTTCTCTTGTTGCTCTGACAGAGGCAGAGTGCTCTACTAGACAATTGTTGGTTTCTCCACTCAGATTTCTTTTACATTCTTCTGTAAGTTACTAAGCATTTTTTTTAATATTTACTTAGAAGATAAATATTTTCATCTCTTTCTTGTCCATAATATAAACTATAACATGACATAAACTGGCACTTTTTTGTTATGAAGGTATAGTTGTTGCTCTGATCTTTGGAACTAAGTAAACATGGTTCAGTCTCTATTGATGGAATTCTTGTACAGATTCAAGCCTTATTTTTTGAAAGTTAGGAAAGGTCCTACAAATGGTGTTTACAGTGACATTAACATCTCTTAAAGAAAGGGTCTCTCAGTCATTGCCTTTGAATCAGATGCTATTTGTAATATCTATTAATTTTGAGCAGAAATGTTATGCCATATCTGTGAGATGTTAAGTTAGTCCCTGTTTATGTCATTCATTATACATGAATGAAAATGTTATGTAAAAGGTAATGAACCTTTCATTTTTCCAGTTTTTCATAAGCATCTGAAAAGATAGGATATCAAGTTAATATTCGTATCTCCTTGCCAGACTTCTGTCTTGCAAAGTAATAGAAACCCAAAAGGCAAAATGTAAAATAGTTGTTTAAAGTGAGCTGTACAGAACATTCACTGAATTTAATAGAAAAGAGTGGGGGAAATTTTATGAGGAAGTTTAATTACAAACAGTGCTAAATATAGGCAGCCTGTCAGATTTACAAAACCTCCACCACTCCTTAAAATGAGTGCAGGAAGGCCTTTGCTGATCATAATGAAATAAATGAGGTCATAGAACAAACTGATTAAGTCTGTTTGATAACTTCTGTATATTTGCATGCCAGAGGATTGACCTCATTCACCTAAATTGAATCAGCCTGGAAATTTCATAACTTCTTGGAAAGAAGAGGAAGATAAATGCCACTTAAAATGCTCTGATCCATTGTGTATTTCTACTTCTGTCAGAAACATAAACTGAATACAGAGGGAGTTCATAAACCTTTTGCCATTTAGCCATTATCCCTAGCAGGGACAAGGGGTGCTAGCAGCAGCAGCCCCTGTGGAATTATGTTCTGTATTAAGTTTTGCACTTGTCAGTGGTGGTACTGGTGGCCTGCATGTTTTTTTAGTCAGTTTGTGTATTGTTAATGGAAGACATGATGCACTTTGAGAGCTCCCAAAATGGCCATTTTAACATCTGGATCTTGCAGCATATTTGTACTTTAAAGATCCTGCTTCCTATAAGTTCAGAAACAGAGTAGATCTTAACCTGGCAGTTTATAAATACAGATTAATAGTATTATTGTAGTTTTCAGATTAGAAGACAAGAGCTGTCTGAAATAGAATAGGAAAATATATTAAGTATTGTTTTTAATGTTAATCTGTACGTTAATAACAATCAAGTTGAAAAATGTAAGTTGTACATATGTCTAAGTCCAAAATATAGCTTCTAGCACTTACTTAAGTTTCTGCTGAAAAGGTAGGGATTTCTTACAATGTGACTGCCTGCAGGTGTGAACCTGTATAATCAGTAAAAGAACAGGAAAGAATCTGTAATTTTAGTTGCAGTTTAGCATTTTACTAGAACCGGTTTTTACGAGCTGCTGCTTGAACTAACTGCTTTGAAAAGAGACTTAGCCTGACAATACACTGGCAATACATTGGTAGCACTTTGATATTTCCTTGTAATTAGAAGAGCCTTCTTAAAAATTTTTGTCTGAGAATTTTGAAAACTATATGATTTAAAAATAATGTAATTAATTTTCTGGGGAGGTGCTTGTGTTTATAGAATTGGTCTGGTTTTCAGAGTCTGTTCCCCAGCTTTTTAATGGAGTAGAATTTACTTAACAACTCAGCATGTCAAAGGTTCATACTAATTCCTGAAATTTTAATGTACCTTGAGATGTGTTTGCTTCCTGTCTAGCAACAAAGTTACAGTAATAAATCTTTGCCTGCATTTTGAATTAGACTTGCCAAGTATCTTACCTTTTGGTTGCTTCTGAGAGGTATCATGTGTACACATGTGTAGATTTTTCAGTGTGGTGACAGGAAATAATATGGTGAAACAGCACTTTGTTTTTCTTCAACCTTTGTACCTGATGAATAACCAGGCAGTGTAAAAAAAAATAATAAACCTAGAAAATCCTTAGCAAAAGATTGACTAAGTTGAGCAACTTCTTGTAATCATCTTAGATTTAATTGGATCAGCAGCCAATAGGAAAGTCTTAACTATAGTATGCTGAAGTGTCAAGTTCCAGATCGTAGAGGAGGCAGTGAGTTTAAATGCCACAGGTGATGTACAAGGAAGTTGAGTTATAGTCAATTAAAGAAATGATGGAGACAGAAAAAAGACTTGCATTTTTATTTTGATCATTCATCAAATGAAGAAAATGTCAGGATATGTGCATACCAAAGTGAAGCTTCCTAGTAGCTATTTAACTCCATTTTAGTGCTTGTGTTTTGGAAATATCATTGTCAGAGGAGCTGCAGGGTCACAGGTAAAGGTCATTATTTACCAAGAATTACGTGCCCTGTAAGGATGTGTGTAATTAGGGCTGTATTTCAGGAAGTTACAAAAACAAATCATACTTTCTCTGGAGTGAATTTCTATGTACAGGCTGAAAAAAAGGGATTATATTGATATACAAGCGCTGTGTCCTATGCATTTTTACTTGCATTAGTGCTCATTCTGTCTAATATGTATCACCAAACTGCAGAGCAGTTCATCTCCTTTCTATCTCCATTCCTCTCCAATATGTGGCATTATAAATTGTTTTATTTCGCTATGTCTTTGTTGTTATTGGTGCTTTTGTTTTGCATAATATCTCAAAACATTTTACAATTTTTCCAAGCCTCATCCCTGATTCAACTTCATGCATAGTGTTTGAATTACTTCTGGTAATGAATTGTGTTTCTGTGACAGCCATTGCTGCTTTTTTTATTGCCTCTTAAAAATCACTAAATTGCAGCCTCCCCTCACAAGGTTTCTTCCAGTGAAGATGCATCACTCTTAAGTCAGACATTTCTAGTCTCAAGGACATGCTGCATCATCTTGAAGTATTTAGCCAGGAGTATATATCATGTAACAAAAGGAGAATTGCCTTTTGTAAAGAGGCTACACTGTAATGTGTCCACACACTTTAACTAGAGGGGGCTGGAAAAGCAGGTTTCTTTCCTTGTCCTGTCTTTCACACTTTAAATCTGTGGCAAAGATTAGAGAAATCCTATAGAGCTTGGAGACATCACTGCCCTCAAGAGTGGTATTGCTAAACATGTAGAAAACTGTATTCTCTCTCTTTTGAAGGTTCCAGTGATCTCCAGGAAAGGCGCTGTGTTTGTATTTAAATACAAGCTCCCTCTAAGCCATATTACAATGTCTCCAGGAGAATTACATCTAGAGTGGAGATTTCTTCTGATAATCAGCACCCTTAGCACTTTGTTGAATTTTTTACTGCACTTTCTCAATTTTCTTTCTTCCATGTCTGCAGTTGGGCTTGATTTGAGAGAAACTATCACTGCTGAGAACTTGCAACAGCTTTACTAGGTCCACACTGAGGCATGAGGCACGCTCAATAAACAAGTAACATGAAAGCTCCCTGACATCTCCTAGCTCCATGCCTTCCAAAAGTCTTGGATCAAACTACTCATGTAGCTTAAAAAAAGCTCTTTTCCATTGACACATGTAACATAATTAACCATTTATAAACTGTTGTTCGTGTAGTGAGGGACTCATATTTGAACTGGGTCTGTATAAATTAGTTTTAGTCTCAAGAGGGTATTAAATTTAATGTCACTTTACAACTCTCCAGTATTTCTTATACAGTTCCAGTGCACTCCAAATTTGCCAAACTAAGTGTGAGATCATGATTTTGATTTGTTTCATCATGGTCAGGTCCAAAGCATTTTTGCTGCATGGCCTGCTAACCTGACAGAATAGCTACATAATATCCTGAGTTTCTTGGAGATTATGGATCTTTCTTGGAAGCTAGTTGGAAGTGGTTACATTTGTGAAAGTCTTTTGAGAATTCCTTGTAAGTGATGAGTACTGTGGGGTAAGGCTGAGAGAACTGGCATTGTTTAATCTCCAGAAGAGAAGGCTTAGTGGATATTTTATTGAAGTAAATACCAGGTGAACAGGGGTTGAGAAGATGGAGCTGATCAGTGATGCCTAAGGGCAGGACAATGACTGAAAATGAAGAACAGCAAAGTCCCTTTAAATATCAGGAAAAACACTTCTGTTAGTAAGAGTGAACAAACATCAAAGCATTGCCCAAACACATGGTATATCCATCCTTCAGGATACTGAAAACCTAAAAAAGACACCCTGCTCTAGGTGACAGTGCTTCGAGTAGTGCACATGTTGGACCAGACAACCTTCAGAAGTCCATTCCAATGTCAGCTCTACCCTGCTTCTACAATATTTTCATTATTTCCTTACCCTGAAATTATCATCGTGCAGTTCCACTATTTTGCATCATCTCTTAAACTTGAGGTAATTTTTGTCTGGAGTCTTTGATCCAGTGGTGTCATTTACATAATTTACAACTTGTCATCTTGCAACTCAGGAAAAGTTAATGAAAAACAGATGAAAAAAAAGTCCTGCAGGAAGGTATTTGGCTGATTTTGTAATTTTTAACAGGAGAAATCACTCTGGAAACAAGCAAACCATTTTAGCAATCTTTCATGAACAATGACAGGAATTAAGGTATACTCTTCAGGGTCTCAGTTTTAATTTCCTTTAGGTATGTTTTCAAGTTGATTCTCTAGCTTTCAGGAATTTCATAGAATTACTAGACTTATCATAAAACAGTGAGTACAGTTCTTTATGTGTTCTTTAAATCTGCTAAGACAGTTGCTTGTGGCTCACTATAGCTGGAATGGTAAAGTTTTTGTATTTGCAAACTATTGATTTTCTAACAAGAGTGAAGCCCTGATTCAAGAATGTAAAAAATACCTAATTTCTTAGTTATTGCATAGTTAAAACACTACACTGCTCAGACCTCTGAAACCACTCTCCATTCGAAAGTAATTTACAATTCTTTGCACAGAGTAATCTGTTCATCATCATCATCTGGTGCTGTCAAATCCTGATATCTGTATTATATTTTCTTTATGTGCATTCACAAATTGCATATCTACTTCCTTACTTCAAACTGCTTGTTGTTACTCCAGAAATTCACTGATTGAGAGATAGTACCATACTTTTGTGAGTGTTGAGACCAAGGCAGATAGACAGTGTGGGAGTGTTGGAAAATACTATGTGGGTATTATAAAGGCAGAGAATTCTTTATCTTCTCTACATTTTGTGAACGTTTTTATTGCTAATTCAGTTTCAAGAAGATTAGAAACAAGTTGGTAACACCCTTTTGTAGCATCCAGGCTTTTTCTGTTACACTGAGCACTTCAGTGAAGCTGAAGGAATGCTGGAGTTTGAAATAAGTGTTTACAATATGTATTTACCAGTAAAAGTTACAAAACCATTATATTTTTGCAGCACAGAAAAGTTAATTCAAGCTGTAGAAGAAGATATCGAGCGTGAAAAGGTTGTGGCAGATGACATAATGAAAGACATGTCGCAGGAAAATCAGGCTAAATATCTGGAGATAAAAGCTGCTAATGAGAAACTCTCCCAGGTTGGCTTGTTCCATTATGCTTACCTAAAATATTTCTTAAACTGGCTTTTTGGGGTTTAGATAAAATTTAAATACTGAAGAACTTGACAACAGAGTAATACAATAAAAAAGCTCACTGGTATCTTAATCAATTGTAGAAGTACCTGGAAATAAAGCAATTGGCTAAGACCCAGTGCTTTGCCTTCTTATATTTTATACTTTAGGAAGAAATAATGTTCACAATTTTCTGTTTGAATTTAGGGTTTGACATGCAGTTTTTAAAAGCCACTGCGATACTTAGATGTTTCATCATGTGTAAAAAGCAAGAAAAAAGGAAAAATAACCCCGGCAATTTTTTTAGTTTACTTGAGTAGAAAGTTTTCTTCTTGTGTAAAAAAGTGAATCTGACTAGCTTTTTCTATTATTATTATTGTTATTGTTATTGTTGTTGTTATTGATGTCTGAACGTATCCGAAAAAAATAACGGGGCTGTATAAAATGCTTGTTACTTCACTAATCCTTATGTTAAGAACAGGAGTGACACTTCTAGGCTCTCTGGAACGATCTAGTTCAAGGATACTGTCTTAAAAGTTCCTCTGTATGGTCTGTACAGAGATGAGTTCCATGTTTCCTATCTGTCTTAGAATGAGCTGAATCAGTAGTCAGGGCTTACCTGTCTCTTTCTGGACTATGAAGAAACAGTCGTGATTCAGATTTTAAAATTTGACTCTAAACTCCTGAAATAGAGGTAATAAATTCTACTGGTGGTACTGATTTAAAAAAAAAAAAGTAGAAAAAGTGCAAACAATTTTTTGGTAGTAGCCCAACTCCAAATAACAATGATAAAAGTAATGGAAAAGTTGGATGCTGAAAGCAAGTGTTTACTACATCTGAGTTATGTGAAGGAGCTGGACAGAGTCTTGTCTTTCAAATTTTTAAGAGCAGCAGTGGGACAGTTTACAGCATTTGATACATACTAAGATTTAGAGCAAAAAAGTAGTTAAGTAGCAATTTTTATCTGAATTTTGAATTTTGCTTCCTCTTTAGGAATTGGTAGTTCAACAGCAGGAATTGGATGCACTAAATGTGAAGGAAGAGAGTCTAAGAGCTGTATGTATGATAACAAGTGGTAATCTTCACTGAATGCTAGTGTAAAGAATAATACAGTCGAAAAAATACCCATAATTTCTTTTCCTTAAATTTTCAGATACTGTAGGATCATGCTCTAATGTGGGAAGGCAAATCTGCCTTTCTGGTTTCCAGTAATAATTTCTAATCAGTTTTGGGTAAAAATATCTTATTGAGGGAATTTTTTTTCATATTGGGTCTTTCATGAATAAAAGGATCTATGACCTGAAGCATACAGTCAGAAAGTATTATTTTCAAATACTGCTATATATTTTTCAGTCCTTTTGAATGTTGCACATAGTTTGAAATCCCCTAGAAACTGTGAAGTAATAAATCTCGTCAGAAAATTGGCCCAAGGAAGAACTTGTAGACCAAGAAGTAACTGATTGGGATATTCTATTCCAGAAAATGAAATTTTGGCAATATGGATTATAAATTTTACTTTTTATAAAGTACTTTATAAAGTGCTTTTTACTGTCTCTGTGCTTTTTGTAAGAAATAAGCTTCACTTGCAATGTATAGGTAAGTGTTGCTTAACTAAAACATGATTTCCACAATGCTCTCTTCCCATCTGAAAACAGCTAGTAGGTGTTTGCTTTTCCCAACAGGAAATAGCACACTCTGCGGTGAAACAGGAAGCTGTGCAGTTGTATGAAAAGCTCCATGAGCTCAAGGAACATCGAGATCGAATGATTGCTGAGGATAAGAACATGGAGTCTCCGCAGGAGGAAAGAGAGAGATTACTAAAGCAGGCAAGAATAGAAAATGTTGTTACGTAAAAGATTCTCCAACCCAGTATTATTAGGGGTGATAATACTTGAAAATACTTAGGTTTGAACTTTGCCTTTATTTGTCCTCTAGGCAGTGCAGATAATCTGACATTAAAAATAATTAATGAATTGGAAAGTTGGGATATTTCAGGTCCAGCCAAAACCTGGAGACCTCTTGTAGTGGGTTCAGAGGAGGGCTGTGAAGATAATCCCAGGTCTGGAGCATGTCTTCTATGAAGGCAAGATAAGAGAGTTGGAGCTGTTCTTTTTGGAGAAGAGAAAGCTCTGAAGAGACCTGATAGCAAAGTCCAGTACCTATAGAAGGCTTATAAAAAAGTGGGTGAGTGACTTTTACACAGGAGAAAATTATAGGATGGGGGAAACTGTTTTAGACTAAAAGACAGAAGATTTAGACTAAATGTTATGACAAAATTCTTTATTGTGAGGATGGTGAGGTACTGGAACATGTGGATGCCCCACCCCTCAAAGTGTTCAAGGCCAGGTTGGATGGGGGCCCTGAGCAACCTGATCGAGTGGATGGCATCCCTGCCCATGGCAGGGCTGGGGAGTAGGAGGAAGGGTGAGTTGGAAACAGGTGATCTTAAAGTCCCTTCTAATCCAAACCATTCTATTATTTTAAGAAAACAAAGTTGGTATGGTGAGGTTTTCAGGTGGTTCACTTGCTCCCATTCATGGGACATGTTGGTTGGAAAAACTGATCCAGTTGAACAGCTCTTGTAACCTAACTGCAGAGAGTATCCTTGTGAAGTACTGAACAGGTATACTAGTCCAGGAGTAATTGGATCAGTTTACAATGGCCTATTCTGTAACTGGCCATTGATACTTTGTAGATTATGGGTCTGAATGACCAATGGTAAGTGCATTTCATTTTTTAAAGTATGATTTTTAAACATTTGGAAGACATAGTGCTGTAAATCTTCACTTTTTGTTGGACTGTGTCACAAATTTGTGATTTCAAATGCTAATTTTCTATTCCCTGTATTTTGAATTCAGATTTTTTTATAATTTTCCTTTTTTCATTTGTAGATTTAATTTCGTATGTTAAAGTTGTTGAACTTTTTTATAGGTTAAAGATGATAGTCAAAAAATTGCAAGCATGGAAAGACAGTGAGTAACTCCATTATACTGTTGCTATAAATTACATGTACACCCTAAAGACACATGATTGTGTTCCTTCACAAAGTCTGTTTCTATGGACTTTTAGAACATCACCACATCTTCAAACCTGTACTAGTCTAACCTTCCATAGACAATAGAGTATATTCTTCTGTTTCAGGTAAACAAGTTTTATAGTGATAAGACATTTAGATCTACATAATAAGATACTTCCATCCCTTAGGAACACACCTTGAGAATATAAATTTGTAATAGCACTGACTTAAACTTGTTTAAGGCTGAAGAAGACATTGATTTGTAAGAGATGCTCCTCTGAGACAGCTATAAAATTGAACCGTTATTACACTGCAGTCACATTTTTAAGTTTATGTGTTCTTAAAGCTTTACACTGCAGTCACATTTTTATCTTTATGTGTTCTAAACTCTCCTAAGAGATACATAAGTTCCATTCTAAAGAGTAGAAGGGCATTGCTTCTTGGTTCTTAGGTATTGGGCCTTTCCAAAGACTGGCCAGAAAGTCAAGTAAATTTTATAATAAATAATAATGTTTTGAGGGGGAGATAAAACAGTACAATATTTTCTGGGTTTGAGCCTTTTGATTTCTCTTTCTTGAAAGAAGAACTTATTTAATTCATAAAATCTCTTAGAAACAATATTAAATTATTTTAAGCAATATTTCCAACTATAATTATTTGTTATTTTTAATGCATTTTAATTGGATAATGAGTTGCTTAATAGAATTTTTAATAAATAACAACAACAAAGAATTACATTTGAGATTTTATGTATAAATATGTTAAAAGTAGTTTCATTTCACACTTTGATTGCATAGCAGAGTGATTTATTTGGAAATTTCTTAGTGAATTTTACTAAATACAGTTTAAGGAATACAGTTATTGCAGTTTAACAGTTATGTTGTACCTCTTTGAAGGTACAACAGGTATGTTGTACCTCTAAGAATAGCAACCAGCAGAGGGACTAGTTGAGTAAGTTAAGAATTACTGATGACTCAACAAAAATTGTTTTTTAATAAAAAGGAGCTACAGAACTTCTATTTAATAAACAGAGGACTAAGTTACAGATGATTTACATATACCTTTTATAATAACAAGAATCCTGTTATTCTTTGGGTTTGGTTAAATCTATATTTTCTATTTTTATTCTTGACTTTTTAGTTTTGTCTAAAATAAAGTGCGTCTTTTACATCACAGTTTTAACCTTGACTTTCATTATCTATTTGTTAGGTTGGCAGAAGTAAAAGAAAAAATAGATTATTTTAAAAAGGTCATTCAACGACTTGATACAGATCTGGAGAACCATCGAGGTAATATGATCAGAGTTGTAGCAGACTGTGCAGAGCTGCATCTGATTGTTCTATAACAAACTGTTATACCTAAGAGTTGCTTAAAATTTTGAGGCTTATGCAGTAAGTCAAGTACTCATCAGCATGAGAAGTTCTGTGCCTACAAGTACAGCCTTTTCAGACGTAACAAATGGGGAGTACCCACCTTTAGTGATACATTCAACAAGTTCATATTGAAAACTACCATACAAAATAATAGGACAGCTGTCTGATTTTCTGTCCAATTTTATTTTTAATATTGTTTGGGGAATAGAAGTTTATCTTACTGGAAGGACTGCAGAACAAACTCATATTTAGAAATGGTTTAATTAATTTTACCTTTTACATTATCTGTTACACTGTCAGCAAATGTGGAATTGAGGATACTTAATAGCAATGTGTAAAGTAGACTGAGTTCAGTATTATTTTTATCTGTCTTTGAAACTTCTTGAGTTGATCTTGGCAAGAAGAGTTTGTAAGCTGCCCGGTAATGGCCTTAGCTTACGCTGACCTCCAGCAAACACATGCTGCTCGTGCTTAGGCTAGGTTAGTTTGGAATTTGCCCTAGCACTGGAAGTTATGGTTCTGTGGTTACTTCCTCTTCTGGAAGAAGTAACTTCAGTTTTCTGCACGGGCCCTTAAAAGCTGTAAAAGGTTATAGATAAAAGGAAGATCCATACAATGGAAAACTTTATTTTGATTATAAGAAATCTTGTTCAGATAGGAATTAGATAAATATATGCCTGTATTCTGAAAGTCTTTACAAATTTTTTAACTTCTGTAGGATTGAGGAATTATGTTCTTCTTACTTTATGCCTTTTCTTGTGCAATCAATGTAAAATCTAGCTGTAAGTTTATTCTAGGTGAATAAAAATCTGCCTCTAAGCAAATGTTTCAGACATCTGTTTATCATCTTTTGCATGGCAAAATATTTCATATTTCTACAGATACTTCATATTTTTGGAAATAATTTATTGAGACTGCTTTATTAGCTTTGTGTTTCCAGATAATATCTTGCAAACTTCATTGTTCTTTAATTTTTCCTTTTTGTTTGGCTTGCAACCATTTTTATATTTTAACTTTGGAGAAATACAGAAGGTAAGAAGCGAGTTGCTTTTCACATTTTATAGTTCAGTGCACACACACAGTCATTCATTGCTGGACTGTCTCTTGTTTTAGAAAAATAAATTTGTTGAAGAGGAGCTTGAAGCATATGGAGGAGAAAGCACATGTTCTTTGTCAGCATATCAGAACTAGTCAGAATATTCAGAATCAAGTTACTTTGTGGTATAATACAAAGGGAATTATACCTCTTTGTGTAACACAGAGGGACTAAAGATACTCATAAAGAATAGCTTTAAGACACAGAAATGTAAACTGCCAGTGCTGCCTTCCCTAGTGAATGAAGAGAAGATCACAGAGGGCCATTCATACTTCTGCTCTAAATCAGTATCTTTCAAGTATGTCCTTGAAATTCCTGTGCTCTCTCCCTCCCCAGTGACTTTACTTCTGGATCAGTATTTAAAAATTGTTACATAGCATTCCCAAAATTCAGCTCTAAAGTTTTTTATGTAAATATCAGGTGAAATAGCCAGTAAAAGAAATAGACATTTTAATAAAGGACTATTTAATATTTTAGGATAAATATTTCAGTGTTATAAATATTTCTGAACAGGAAAAAGACTAAACATACGATGTTGGAATAACTATTTTTAGGTTTTACCTGAAAAAATCTAAATAAGTAAATAATTCACCCACTTATTACTTGGCCTATATACTAGCAGTAGACTTTAATGATTAGTCAAAGTCAGCATTAACCCTTCATACATTGAAGGTGAGGTTAAGACAGTTGTGTATTAGTGGTGTATTTGAGAGAAAACTTACTGAAAAGACATCTCAAAATTGTGGACTTCAAATATTTTTTTCTATAAACACTTGACAGATTATGTAACTCTGTTTCATGGCTCACCATTACTGGAATTCTTAAGAGTAGAGCAGGCTAAGTCATTAACTAATGGAGCCTTGCCTTGCAAAATGAAAGAGAGAGTCCAGCAAGGAGCAAAGCCACAGCTGCAAGAAAGCTGAAGCAAAATCAAAGTCCCTTACAGCCCCTCAGGTGTTCTTACTGTTTGTATATACCAGATAAAAAGGAAAGCATGGGGATGCACAAATAAAAAATCCTAGATAAATTTGTTTGCTCACTTTTATCTGTACCTATTTGATTCTTTTACTTTGTATCCTTTAAAATTAAAAAAAAAATTATGTTAAAAACAAAACTGACTCAATTAAAAATGTAGATGTTTGAAACTTAAAATTATTTCTAGGAAGTGAATTGTCTCATCTTCTTGTGACAGATATATCAGGTGTCCCACTTTACTAATACTTACAAATTATGAGTTAATTAAAATCAGTAGTTGAATTTAAAAATAGGGTGTCTATGAATGTTATTCCTTACTTCTAATACCAGTATATTGGAGGTGTATGGAAATGTTTCCAACTTAATTGTAGAAAGTTTTCTGTGCATTTTATTTTCCTAGACCATTGCTCGTACAGTTCTCCTGTTTGTTTCCTTGAGGTTATCACTTGCAAGCTACATATCCTTATGAAAGTCCATTCTAATAGGTGAAAGTGCAGTTGAAGTGGCTCATATATTAAACAGGACTGCAGAAAGTTTTAACTAATCATGGTGCTCAAATACAAAGAAGCATTTGTTCTCCATTATTGAAATTCACTTAACTTCAGAAACTCCTGTGAATTTCCTTTGCCCAAACCAAGTATTCATCTCCCTCCTGTCTATCAGAAGTTGTAACCTTGAAAGGTTGTCAAAATTGCATTGAGGCTGATTTGTTACGCTATCTTCTTTTTTAATATGAAAATATATATAATATAGTTAGTTGAACTGACTACATTAAATGAAATAGGATGAATCCTGTAGTTCCTAGGCATGTAGAAATTTTATTTTGTAATAGACATTTTACCTTCATGAAGGAATCCAGGCCTAAGACAATATAAAGTTGAATCAATGGTACATGTCTTGTAGGGGAAGAAAATTGGAAATACAAGGAGTTGAAGAAGAGGGAAGAGAGCATGGACAGTAAGTTGTCTAATATTATTTACCTAATATTGTGTATATATGTGTGTGTGTATATATATATATATATATATATATATAATTAAGCCTGATTTCACTCAATTACAGGTTTTGTTTTACTGTTAAAAAAGTTACTTTATATCTGCAAAGAACTGGTGTGCTGATCTTTGCATAAAGTTCTGCAGTCTTGTTCTGCGGACAAGATAATTGATATCTTACATGACAGTCACAAATATTCAGAGCATCTTTCAAGGCTTTTTATCAACCATTAAATGTCTTAGGAACACAACTTTATTTTATGAAAGCAAAGTTGTAATTAATGGATTGAGTGATTAAAGCAGAACTTCAGCATGGATGACTGTAGATAAAATGTAATTCTATAAAATTAGTACTTCTCATATCTATTTACTCAAGATGAATGTTTCTAAAGCTTAGTTACATGTCAAAAAGTTTTAATGCTGTAGAGACTTTAGTAGCAACTAACAGAGGGTGAAAACAACTGACTTTAAATATACCTTATTCCTTTCATACTGTAGGAGACAGCTTACCAAAAGAGTTGGTCTGTTACTCAGCAAAAGGGATAATGATCAGTAAACATGCCATGGAGGTTCAAGGGATATAATACCTTTTTTTTAAGCGTTCTCTAAAAGTGTTCTATATAACTTATGGCTATCATGATACTGAGGGAAAGATCTCAGCTGATAATAAAAGAAAATTAATAAAAAACACAGCAAGTTTCTGTGTTTTCAAATTGCCAGGTTTCCTGAGAAGCAGAGGCAAAAGCTCACTTGATCTGGATTTACCATATTAATACAGATGGAGCCTGCAGGGCTTGGCATTTTGGGTTTTGGTTCTGCATCTACCCTTCATTAAAGGTTATTGCTAAAGTTCTAGACCAGTTAGTAATTTGGGGAACCTGAGACCTGAGAGATTTGGGGGAACATGCCAGGAGTCTTAAGGATGGGGAAAGAGGAAATATGGTGCCTATGTAGAGGAAGAGGGGACAGGGAAATACAGGCCTGTCAGATTAGTATCAATTTCCAGAAATAATTTGGGAAAACTGTGCAAGCTAACAATATGTAAATGTTACAGGAATGGGAATATGAATAATGCTAGTATTGATTTGTCAAGTACAAACAACTTTTTTTTTTTTTTTTTTGTGTCAGAAAAATACTGCAGAAAAAGGAAGGTGTAGCAGATTATGTGTACTTTAACTTCAATATAACTTCTGCTGCCTTGTGGTCTTTTTAGAAGCTAGGCAAATATTGTCCATTATTAATCTATATTGTACATTAAGTTAAAAAAATCATTAGTTTTGAAAGATTTGGTGCCAAAACTAAAGGATGTACTGCATGGAGTTTTGCAGTGTGTAAGATTCTCAGTGTGTTCAGGTTAGTCAGTATTTTCTGAATCAGTTGGATGATGGGAGAGAGTATCTGACAGAACAGTTACAAAAAATGGTCCATCAGAAAAGCTGAAATCATGTTGGAGGACATAGAATTTAGTATACATCTGTTATGTTAGAAATCAATTACAAAAAAGTTTGGAAAGGACTAAGTGCAAGTTTCTGCACTTGGATGGAGTAATCAACAACAAAAATGCAGAGCAGGGTGCAGTTCATAAGGTACAGCTCTGTGGTATGGCTTAGAGAGTGAAAGACAAAGTGAACATGGCTGAGCAGTATCAAACTAACAAGGAAAATACCACAACAGTAGGTGTACATTGGAGAATATTTTTTTTTGAAATCTGAAGTATTTTTTTCCCTGTGCATCATATTCTTCTGATGGGAGTTCTGCTCATAAAGAAGGGGGCTGTCAATCCTTAAGAAAGCTGATGGGAGTGTGCAGAAAGCATGACCTACAAGGAGATATAAAAAGAATTTGTCTTTTATTTTAGAAAATTTATGACAGTTGTCGAATGTCATAAAGGTAAAAAGGCTGTTTCAAATAATAATGGAATAATTTATTTCTACATATATTTCGAGGATAGAAAAGGAGTAACATACCACAAGGTGAAGAAAGATTTCAGGTTGGATATTAGTAAAAACTTCCTACCAATAAAACTTATGAAGCATTGAAATAGATAGTCCATGAGAACTGTAGAGTATCTGTCAGGAGCTCTGTTTGTGAAGAATATAGACAAACATCTGAATTACAGACATAGAGCTGGTTTTGTCTTAGAACAAGTGAATTAATTTGATGAGCTCTTGCACTTTCTTGCATTCAA
The DNA here is from genome assembly GCA_013398405.1 of Pheucticus melanocephalus. Lineage (NCBI taxonomy): Eukaryota > Metazoa > Chordata > Aves > Passeriformes > Cardinalidae > Pheucticus > Pheucticus melanocephalus. Next base: position 59,950 of record VZSJ01005128.1, on the reverse strand, counting down.
GAATTTTTATGAATCTGTGAAATACACAATATTCACATGAAGCAAGGTTAATAAGCTGACAAGTTTCCAAGTCTCTGCCACCTGTCTTTTAAATAAACAATTACAGTAACCTATCTGAAGCTGTACTGCTTCCAATATAATACAAAGTTTTGACTGGAAACAAGATTGCAACCATAAAAGTAAGAGCGTTCTTTATCATGTTTGTTAATCCCTAGATTTTCTAGACTCTTTTGAAGATGTAAAGAATCAGGAATTGCAACGAAGGGCCCAAATAGAAGCCAACATTGTTGCGCTCCTGGAGCACTTGAGCAGGGTAAGCATGTAGCATTTATATCCTCCTTGGGCAAGCTAGGACTTTAGACACACAAAACAGGAGAGTGGCTGGATGAAGAAGGATGGTAGATTTTATATATTTTTATTTATCTACATAATTATTTCTTAAAATGATTAAACATTAAACCATGTACAGCTGTAGTTAGAAAGGGATTTGTTTAATTTCTCTCTTTTTCTAGGGGAGGAGTTTTGAACCATGTGTGATATTGTAACAGAACAAAGGAATATTTTCATAATTTCTATGACTGTGCATCTCTCCTATAACTAACATTAATAATGATAAACATTTCCAAATACTGCAAATAAAACTACTGCAATATTTTGTTTATCCACAGTTTGCAAAACTCAGTTCATGCGTATTCTGTCAGTAGTTTTACTGAACTAAAAATATTTCAGTTGTCCCTCTACTAAAAGTATGTCTGAACTACCCTGATGCATAATATTTAATGTAAATATTATAAATTTGTAATGTAGCAGTTCAGAAACTGTTCCTATTTCCAGTCTGCCGTTTTTATCACTTTCAAGACTTATATTTTTTTAATGCTTTTGGGTCCCATGGATTTTTTATGTTATAGAAAACTTTCACCTGAGTAATATTTTGATTCTATTATTATTTTAATTGTCTCTTACCTCTTTCAATATAGTACACCATAACGTATATTTTAGGCACTGTCACTTACTTTACAACAGACCTATATGACAGCACAATTTATATTTGCTGCATATTCATTTCATCTGTACTGGCCTGTCAATACACCTTTTATCAGAAGTTGGCAGAATGCAAGTCATTCACATTTAAATCACCCAAATAACAGACAGTGTCATAGGACAGGAGAGTTTCTTACTTATCCAGTTACCAGTTGTTGTTTCAAAAATACAGCATGTTCATATCATTGTTGTTGGTAACACACAGAATCTGAATCATATGAAACAAATTTCATCTGTTACCAATCAAGAGCTGAAGATTATGCAGGAAGACCTCACTTTCAAATCAAATGAAATGCAGAAATCACAGAGCACTGCTAAGAATCTCATTACAGGTGAGATCAGCAAATTTTCTAATTAATTCCTTAAAATAATAAAGACTACCTGCATTGTTACACTGATATCACATAGAAGATTTCCAAATATTAGATATCAAGTGATCTCCAAATATTAAAATACAGTGATAAGTTCACAAATTGAAATGCGTCTGGGTACCAAGTTATTTGTTTTCATCAATTTATTTCTATTTGTTTTATTTATTTCTTTATGTCTGTTATCTATTAGATATTGTATACTATGTATTTATAATAGGTATGTATACTTATTTATACTTACCTTACTATTATTACTAAATTATCATCTTCCTTGCACAGATATATGTTTAACAGGTGTATTTCAATACAGGGGTTGAATTGAGCTACAATTTTATTTTACTAATACTTGCCTCAAAATAAGATCTTCCATCATCTTGATAGAGTGTTTAATAAACCAAAACAGAATCTTACACATTTATCTAACCATGAATTATTTGTAAATGTGGTTCTTAGCATCACTTGCTTATGGTTTATGCTTTTCCAAATGGATATGTACCACAGGCAATTAACTGGCAACAGTGAATAGCTCTCAAATCCCAACGCTTTGGTTCTGCAGAGTGAATATTCTTTTTGACTTTATTTTCTAAACAGTCAAATACTTATTAGCATCCTGAAGATGTTCTCTGTAATTTCAAAAAGCAGACAGTAGTTTAATTTCATTTCTGTAAGAAGTGTCTCTTTAGTTCGTTATTTGCACTGTTTATGGTAAAATTATCCTTACAATTCTGTGTCTTTGCCAATATCATTATTGGTTCAGCAAACCTTTTCTTGTTTGTTTGGCTGAAAGGAAGGGGCAGGAATTAAGAACGATAAATTGTTTTCTTAGAAGGCCGTTTCATGTTGTACTTCACAGTAATTTTCAAAATAGGAGCCAGTATTGTGACTTCAAAGTAGTTACGAGCAAATAAGTTATTTGGCACAAAATTTTAGAGAAATTGATTTTCTGTTGTGTGATTTAACACTAGTGTTTGCTCATCTGCAAATACTTATTTTGCAGTTGTAGTTTAGTTCGAATTTTTGGGCCTTATATTAAAAGTTCAAATATGACTTTTTGTTCTTCCATATAAGCATCATTTCTGACTGTTTTCCAATATAAGGATGTTTTGGAAGCATGTAGTACTATAGAGGCATTATTGAAAGAAAAATTTCTTTCTCTGTAAGGGAAGAGGAGGAAGTGACAGTACATAATTTTCAGCAGACAATTTAAGTTATTCCTAAGTAAATGTCTGACAGCTGGGATTCCCAGATAGTATAACAAACAAGATTCCTTCAGAAACACAGTGAATGCTCAATTTGCACAGTTGAAGTTCCTTCTAATCTTTGAATTATAGCACAGCCATCTTCAGAATTCTTTTGTTGTGATTACAATCTGGATTTCCATATTTTCTTGTTGTAACAAAGATATAAAAAGTCCACCAGCAGAACCCTTAAAAAAATAAAAAAGAAAAGGAAATCATGAAGGGTAAACAAAAGTGCTGATGGCATAGTTTCCCAAAAACATTTCCCTGGGTCACTGTAGTTTGTTCTGAGAATTTGCCACTGTGTACACACTGCATGCTAGATGCTACAATTTCATGGCCTATCAGAAGGAACTGGTCTGCATCCTCTTCCTGTCTCTTCCCCTAGAGGAATTTTGAGGTTTCTTCAGTTTTGAGGTTTTTTCATTGAGTCTGCTGCTGGATAAAGATAAAATTTTCCCCTTCCAGTTTCGTTCCTTTTCTCCAGAAAGTGTGAATGGATGGAAATATCCGTTGCAGTGTCATCATACTTGTATTAGACAGAACAGTCCAAGAAATTTTTTGCCTTTTTGGCATTTGGGTTGGCACTAATCTTTACATGTAAAATAAATTTCAACTGGTCAACTATATATAATTTTAAAATAACAAAATACAGATATTAGAACAGCTATATAAAAAGTGAAAACGCTGTGATCAGACCTAGGTAAATCCTCTTGAACATCTATAGTTGTTTTCTGTTTTTTCTCTCCAATCTGAGTCTATTTTTTAATTTTATTTTTTACTGTTTCTGATCTAAAACTCTCATTTATTGATTTGTCTTTAAACCACAGTGCTTTAGGAGCAAGAAAGGAAAGAGATGATCTGTTCAGTTGTGGTTTACAATCTGTCATTGACCAATGCCAGACTTCATTGTGATAGACTGAGCAGTTATAAAATATTGTAGACATGCTGAATGCGTTTTCTTAAGTCCTTTGCAGTGGAAGGCAGACTGTGAATTACTTACATGTGAAGCAATCAAAAATATTATAATTTAAAATACTTCTTTTAATTTGCATGGGAATTGTTCATATTTATATAAATGCTCCTTGCACATAGAGGACACTTTCAATCTTACCTTATGGATAAGATTTCCTCAGGATAATTGCAAATGGCACAGAAATCTTGGTTTATTCTTTTTTTTTTTATTTTGAGGCTCCTAAAGAAATCATGAAAGTGCTCTGTAATATGCCAGAAATGTTGATAAAAGTGAGTGTTTCACTCTAAAATATAAGTATATCGCATAAATACACAAGCAGAGAGATGAGTAGCAAAGTCTTGCTCCGAGTGTTTTGATCAGGTGAGATTTTCCCATATAAGTCCATTGACAGAACTATACCCACAGTTTTTGGAAAGGTGAGCTCTCTTTCTATCATATGGACACACCTATTTTCTTCTGCCTTAAAGATTTATACTGTCTTGATTAAGCTGGGGAGGAAATTTTCTCTCCTATTTTCAGCAGATCAGCACAAATCTCAAGATGCAAACCTATGCCAAGAAAAGGTTTTTTGTGCAGTCTCATCCCTCTCAATAGCCCATGTTGCCTGATACTTTGGAACGTAGGAAGAACACCACATTATCTCTGTTGTTCTTCTGAGTTAGACACAGATCTGAAACATAAGATGATATAGCTGTGTGTTCAGTGTTCAAGAACGTGAATGAAATACAATGACAGGTCAGATCACAAAACCATCCAAACTAAGTCTAGCCAACAGCTAGTCTTTCTTGACTCTGGGTAAGTAACTTACCCCAAGACTGAGTCAAAGTACTTTTATTACTTTGTGTATATATTGTTTCTTCTCTCCCACATGTCTGTACAGTTTCAGTCTCTACAGTTCTCATTATGTCATAATTTGCCCACAGTTCTAATTCCTTTAATTACGTAACTCTGCTATGTTTTTAATTGCATCTCAGAAGTAAATGCTATATATTGTAGCCTATGTTGATGTTGTAAGCTGTTGACACTTCTTTTTTGAAGAATATACGAAGGATATATGAAAATGTCTTCCTCTACAAAGCAAATGTTTACAGCAAGTTTCACTATTCGTTGTCCTAAAACCAAGTCTTATCCATATTCAAGCAGCACAAATAAGAAGAACATGATGCTAAAAAACTCATAAAAATAACTTCTTTGGTTTGTCTGCGTTCTGTCTGCACTTCTATTGCATTGCAATAAACTTTTTGTAAGTTATCACCACTGCTTTAAGAATGTGGTGCTATAATTAATTGCATGGTGCTATAAACATTACAAATAGAAACACTGTGATAGAAGTCGTCACATTTTCATTACTCTCCACTTATGGATTATAATACAGTAATTGTAGTGTGTGAGTCTAACTTGTGTCATGGTTGTGAAGATCAAATTTATTGTTTTCTTCACATTAATGACTCCCAAAAATACAAAAAATCAGAAGTATATTTAGGAGCTGTTTATACTGGTTGAATATAGCATAAATCTTTATGTAATGGGCTGTGTATTTTTAAACAAAAAAATTAGAGATTGTGTTTCTGGTGAACTAGAGAGTCAAAAACTGCAGCTGGACCTACAGAAGATGGAACTGTTGGAGGGCAAGATGGTTGGTGAACTGGCTTCCCTTAAGGACAAAATTGAACAGACAAAAGCAGAGTTGGAGATCTACAGTAATTTGCCAGCTCTGAAAGCGTCAGGAGAAGAAAAGAAAAAGGTAATGAAAGGGATGGAACAAAGTGTGTGCTTTTGAACAGTTAGTGGAGAGGAATCCAATTTTGTGGCTGACAGTCCTTCTGACAGCTGAAAAACAGGATTGCTCGTCAGTGCAAATTAATCCAAATACTATTTTGCTTATATGTGTGACTTGTTAACTGGGTACATGTAGCAGGTATTCAGCTGGGTTTCTTTTGATAACCTCCTTTCACAAAATCTCCCCATTCTATTTTAGTGATTCAGCTAAACTCTTATGACTGCCCATAGCTTTGAATTTAGCAGTCTTAACACAGAACACAAGCAAAAGAGAATTTCTTACAAATTCTTAATAACAGCATTCCCACTAGTACAGTATTGTCTAAGCATACAACTTGGTCACAATCATTGATTATTATTTTTGGGATAGAGCATGCAGTGCTAGAGAAAAGCATATGAGTTCTTTACACATATGCATGTGATCTTATTCTAAAAGGAAAAAAAGTAGCATCTTAAAAGGTAAATTGAAGTAATGTGCCTGAAGCCTACATGAAATGAACTCATCCATTAATCCATTTATGTTGGGTTTTTCCCTAACTAGAAACTCGAGGATGACAAAGAAAAATTAACAAAACGCAGTCGTGCTTTTAAGAAAATAATGGAGCATTTGAATACAGAGTATGAGTCACTAAAGAAGGACCTGCAAGAAAATGAGACCCATTCTCAGGTATAGGTCAAGCTACATATTATTCCTTCAGTTGTTTGTTTCTTGGTTTTGGCTTTCTCATACACATGAAGCATTGTACAGGCAGAATCTGTTTGTTCCTTCTCAGTGAGTTCTCTAAGTCATGTGTTGTAAGTGTGTAACTGTATTTGCTGTTTTCAAACAAAAGGTAATATTGTGCCAATAAATGGCTTGTAAGCTTCGGATTATTAGCAGAGATCTTTCTGAGCTAAAAGTTATGTGAGTCCTTTGTTTAAGTGTTTGTGTTAATCTTGCTCAGAACTCTCTACCTTCTGCCCTTCCTTTGCTTAAGTAGTTTGAGGACAAACTTAGAAAGAAACTGCACGGAAAAAAAAGGTCACTACTAATTATCTAAGATCTCTTTTGCTTTTAAAGTCATGGGTTTTTTTTTCCTTTAAATCTGTACTATTAATTCCATTTTTCTTTTTCCAGTTCTGCTCCTTGCAGGCCACTGAAGTTTTAGGGTCTGTTCACATTTAAACAACTTTGGTATATATGTATGTTTATATTTCAAAAGTGAATCAGGAAAGGTGTTTATAACTTCTATTCTTTCATTATAAACACACATAAATTGCTGTCATTTTGGCAGCAGAACTTTACTGGTAAATAAGTTTGAATGCACAGAAGAAAAATAGATAACCTTAAAATAAGGTGGAAAGGGAAACTGGTTTTTTTTAATGAATTTCCCTGTTTTTTATTATTTATGTTGTTGAGATATTTGTCCTTTAGAACTGTTATTTTTTCTGATACAGTTAAAAGCTGATTGTACATGTTTAAGTTAACTTTCTTTTGAAATTAATGTTGTGGAGCAGATGAGAAGACATAGCTCTGACTGAGGTATATGTGTCCATTTGTAGCCTAGGATTATGATAATCATTCTAGGCTGAAGATACGAATCCTCAAAGCTACATGCCAAAATGTGGAAGACTTCAGATACTGTGAATCTTTTTTGCCAAGATCAAATTCTAGGGTTTAGGTAAATTAGAAATGCATACCCAAACAGTGTTAAGATACTTGCATAATGAATCTAAGCATTTTATATAAAATACTAGTTGTATGTAATTTCTTATTCATTGAGCTGTGGCAGTTCTATTTTTATGTGTGTGAAAAGGGTTTGTTTCTTTACTTTTTATGTCCTGAGTGTAAAAAAATGAGGGTGAATTAAGGTATGTCTTATAATAACTGATTATTTGACATTCGTCAAGCATTTTGAAGTACAAGTGGTAGTGTTCATAAATGTGGAAGACTTGGGCAGTTTTGCAAGAGGTCAGCTGGTCTTCAAGCAGTTACTGTAAAAATACACTGAATCTTTCCTTTTCTCTGTGCAAGATAACATGTATTTCAGTTCCAGGCTCCTTTGTTGACTGTTATGTGCAGCAATGTCTATCAAAAGGACAATAATAGTTCTAATTAGCCAGAAATACCTAGTCTTGGAAACGAATGATGGCCTTTTTTGCTGCAAACTAGTACACTAGATAAACTGATTCTTTACTGTTAAGATTTGAATTATATGGAAACTATTTTCATCTCTTCCAGCCTAAGGAAAGCTTTAAACTAAAATACTGCAATATTGTCCTTGTTTATTACCTTAGTTTCCACTTAAAGTTTGGTCTCAGAATGATTTTTAGTTTTACTTTTAAAAATAACATCTTCATATCTTGAAATGCAGAACTTTGAACAGTAGCATCAGAAAAACAAATATAAAATTGTATTGTAAGGAAGCAGCCATCAATATAATGTCCACATTAGTTTCCTGTTGATGCTGAAAGTATTGAAGAAGTGCCAGCGCTGAACCCACACTCCTACAATCTTCTCGCTGCAGCTCTGTCCTTATCACAACTTCTGGCATCAGACAGGAAACTTAACTATGGAAGTAAGGAAGTTTCTTCTGTGTAGTGCAAAGTCCAAGACAGTGTCAGGAAATATTGTATCTCTGGTGATTTTAGATTTTACTGATTCTAAGAAGAGATCCATCTAAATGATATGGTGTAGAATTAGAATTAGTATCTCCCTGAATTGTTCACCTTTTTACTTCTGACTTGCCTGTTAACTTTCTTATATGACGAATCTTGAATTCTCATCTGATTTTTTCATCTGTTGCTGCATTTGCATACAGTATTTTTATACAGATGGATTATGAAGTGCTAAATTATATATGCAGGTTAATCAGCAGCAGCTTTAAAAGCATTTTGCCATTGTTTCTCTTTCTGTGGTTTTTGTGTGAAATAACTTTGATCTTATCAGTTGATAGAGTACAAGGTACTGATACAAAATTATTTATATATGTGTAAATATTACAATTTTAATTTTTGGCTCTTTTTGTGGTTTTGTGTTTTCAGCTTACAAATTTGGAGAGGAAGTGGCAGCACCATGAACAAAATAACTTTATGATGAAGGAGTGTATCCTTTTCTTTAAGTAAGAGTCAAATTCACACACTGTATTAATTGAGGAAGAAGTCTGTTTCCTCCAGCAGAATAAGACAGGACGGAATGGGCTGCAAAAGACAGGGGAGGAGGGGAAAGGCAATCCTTTGCAATTATCTGCTTAGCTGACAGATATTATATATAGCGAAACTTGCATGTGTTGTCTGAAAGAGTTTTACAGAGTCCTAAAACATAAGCTTTGCCTTGCAGTCTGGAATTTTTTCTTCTTTCTCAGGTTTTCCACAAGGTTACATATAAAGTTTATCTTCACATCTCTCCAGTCTTATCTGATATTAATCTGCCAGTGTAGCATTGTTTGAAAACATGCTGGGGTGGGAGAACTGTCTTATAGCTCTCTCTTTATGGAATGCAGATTAACAAGTTGCATTCCAGTAATCATGTCAGCAAAATCATTCCTTGCTGATTTGCAAATGGCTTTCATAAGATAGTTTTTGAAATTAGGAAAAGCACTGAAATTTGTTTTAATTAAAATTGATGGTTCTTCTCATCTGGTACTATTTTTCTATTTTTCTCCTTGGTTATTACAGAGATCTAAATAGGACCAGGCTGTGCTTTTATTTTGTATTCTAGGGACAGTGAATTCACTGCAATAAAATTACTTCTTTAAAATTATTTAAGAAACAAATTGTTATTTAAAAAATCTGAAATCTCTAAGACGTACAAAATCACCGTTACGTGACTAGAGTACAAATGTAATTGGTAAAGGTAACATCAAAACTAGACCCCACCGTCCAGTGTAGTGTGTTGAGCAATGAACATTCCTTCATGTCTCAGAAAATGGCATGGGGGTATATTTCAGGCAATTCTGTGTTAGGCTGGCCATCACAGAAATAATACTGATGATGATGATAATTAGTTAGTAATTAATGCATATACATATAGCTATATGTACATGTAAACATATAATGTTGTTTTCTGCAAATACCAAATATCCCATTTCTCAAATCTCCTGCATGCTCTAATTCCTAGAAAAATATCTGAAAAAAGTCTTTGACAATGTAATATAGTTGGAGCCACTTCCTCTTTGAAGGAGGCTCTACAGGAATATTTTATTAAGGCAATACTCTTAAACACAGTTTTTCTCAACAGAAAAGACTTTAAAACAAACCAAGGAAACAAGTTGATCAGGATATTAAAGTATCTCCTAACTTCATATAAAACATTGCCTATCCAACTGCAGACCCTTATACAGAGTACTTATGTCTTCTTGGGCTACTGGAGTAGGGCTGCTTTCTTGGACTGGGACTTCTGTGATTTGGTTTGCAAGGTAACAATAAGCAGAGTCCTGCATGACGAACTTATTGCCTACATATATATATATATATATATATATATGAACAAAAGTGCCTTAGGTATGCAATCGCTCCTATTTTCAAAAGTGCTTGTCATGAGATGGCAGCTAGTAAATAAGTGTAAATCTTTTAGCCCTGGTCTGAGTTTTTTCCACTATTTTCATCCCTTGACGGTTTTCACAGAAGGAAGTGTATGATCTTGTGGTTCCTTTGTGATCTGTGATTATGCTCATATTTATACTGGCAGTTTGTTTCCTTAATTCTTTTAATCAGTCATAGCAACAAAAAGTCAGGAGAGTGACTACCAGCCAATAATGAAGAATTCGAGAAAGCTGGTCAAAGAATACAACAAAGCTCTCATAGAAGCTTTACAGAGCACCAAGAACTGAACCCAGGCATTTCCTTCCTGCCTGAATGGACCAACAATGAGAGATGTGCAAAGGCCGTGTGGAAAGCTGGACTACTGAGATAATTTATTCACCACTAGGGTGGAAGATATTCTTAAAATTATTTTCCCAGGTTTTTAGAAGTTACAGGTTTTAATACTATCTCTCCTTTTGCGCTGTTCAAAATTTTTGGAAATAAACATCTGAATTTTAGAAACAAAAAGGAAATACTGCCCAATGAGTTATTGAGGCCCGTTGCTGAATTGCATCTCAAATGTGAAATTTTAGTCTGCTTTACACCCTGAATATCTAATTGCTTTGTAGTCCTACCCCTGTCAAACAGAGCAGGACTGCTTGACACGCTGTCATATGCATTATCTTAAATTAAGTGCATAATAAGATAAATGGTAACATCAAGTTACCATGCCTATATATAGCAATTTATACCAAGTAACGAAAAGCATCTAAGGATGACAAGTATCTTTTAAAGTCAAAATTGCTTCATAGTGTAAAATCTTAGAATAAAAGCAAATGACAGCAAATTTTCATTTCCTAATGGAGACTTAACTTTGTTATTTTTTAAATTATAAAGAGCAAACTCTCATAAAAAGTAATGAAACATAGCTAACACGGTTTTTGTGTGAAGCATTTTACTGCTGTAGTATTCAACAGTAAAGGAAATAGCAGAGAAATTTATTTGTATTTTCTGCAATGTGTTTTTTCCTCCAGTTTCAAGTGGCAGTGTCATATGAAACCTCTGACAAAAATCCACAAGGAAGAGTTTCAACATAGAACAAAAACAGGGCTTATATAGAAAATAACAATGTGCTTTATGATACCAAAGTTGCAGAAAACATTTAGATTAAAAAAAAATTTCCGTTTATATATTTGTCTCACATTCTACATGTAATGTATTTTATAAACTGCTTATTGATCATTTCTTTCACCTGGTATATTGTAAGCTAGTCCCAATCAAATAGAAATAGCACAGTTGACTATAGATAGAAATCTTAGCTGAACAGTAAGCTAGTCTTATAGAAAGAAACTACAAAAAAGCACTGGGATGTGGATTTGTAGTTGTTCTGCTCTCTTAGAAAAGTTTTCCAGAAAAGAGGTGTACTATGCGCCTCACTTCATGAAACTGGCGTAGAGAAATTATTAGGAAATGCTGAGTCCATTAAAATAGTTCTGTATTTTTGTCACTAAATTTCCTCAAATCTATGATTCTCTTTTTGAGTATAAAAAAATCTGTAAGCTAAAAATATTGAAGATTTGTGCAGAAAGCACTGTGTTTGCTAATTCAGCACACTGAATAGTGTTGCTCTATATGTTTAGAATATTTAGAGATAATGGAACAGGATTTCTATAAACTAAGGACTGTTATCTAGGGGAAATTCCCACTAAAGTCTCTTCCTTCCTGTCAGAGTTTCAGCTATTCCAGAGAAAGCCCATTATTTGCAGAGATAAAGTTGAAGTCTAATATTCTCATCAATAAAACCATCAGCCGGAGAGATCACCTCCTGAATTCCACTTGTGCTAGAGTAACATATTGCGATGAGCAATGGCAAAAAGCTGCAGACCAAATAAACAGATTGCTTTGACTTTGCTTTCTCTCAGGGCAGGGGAAGGTTTTATTCCTTGGTAGGGATTCTGTAAGGTAGCATGGTAGAGCTTACAGGTTTTTGCTGTGTTCCCAGGAGATGCCTGTAATGAAATCCCTTTCTCCAGCATGCAGTTCTGTTCCTTGTTCTACTGAAGGATCTTCAGATAACTAGTTTCTGTGTAAGAATCTCATCACTCAGTCTTTCTCTTAACAATTCACCCATATGCTCATTGATAGCAGTCATAGTACCCATGGGTGAAGAGAACTGTATAGATTCAGAGTGGTAAGCTGTGTGGCAAGTGTTTCATCTCCCTCTGGGAGATTATTAACTCACTCCTAGTAGTGAGCTGTGTAAGTTGTACCCTTATGTAGCTTCTCAAGTGAAAATCACTTTTTCTTTAACTCTTTATATATATATATTTTTTTTTTTAATACGGTTTAAGTACCAGACAATGTTTTTTCACTGAAGCTCCTGTGTGTACATCAGGACATGAATTCAGTACACAGGTCTCTATCTACCCAGACAATCTTTTATCTGTTTTATGCTATGACTTCAGACTGAGAGGACAGGAATTAACTGTCAGCATCTGCAGAGTAGAGATAATTAAAATCTCTTCTGCTCATCTTTCTCAGCAGGGCTGAGTAAGTATCACCTCCCTCAGTCTGCCTGGCAATGCTCTTCCTAACTTGCCCCAGAATACTGCTGGCCTATTTTGCTGTGCATGGTTGTCTACTGGTCAGCTTGGTGTACACCGGGAAGGGCCCCAAGGTGCTTCTCAGTAAAGCAGATTTCCAGCCACTCAGCCCTCAGTGTGCATGGGTGCCTGGATTGTTCCTCTGCAGGGGCAGGACTGTGTGTCCATCTTTGTGGAATTCCAGTGTGTGGAACTTCATGACATTCTTGGCTGCCCACTTCACCTGTTTAGATGCCTCTGACCAGCACTACACCCATATGGTGTATCAGCCACTCCTCCCAGCCTTGTGTTATCTGCAAACTTCCTGAGGGTGATCTCTGACCCATCACCCAGGTCATTGGTGAAAAGGTTAAACTATATTGCCCTCATATCCATGGCTGTTGTATTCCACTACTGGCTGGCCTCCAACTGGACTTCAGACCACTGACCACACAGAGAGCCCCAAGCCTGCTTATCTAACCATACTTTGTCAGCTTATCTGTGAGGATTTAGTGGAAGACTGGCAAACACCTTGCTTATGCTGAGGTAAACAACATCCACACCTCTCTCTTTGCATGTTATTAGTTGCCTCATTGTGATGGCTATCAGGTTGGTTAAGCAATGTCTTATGCTCTGTTGTAATGTTAAGTTTCTTTAGCATTCTATTGAACCAGTGAGAAGGTCACATCTCTTTGTCTCCATTGTAAAACAATGTTATGAGACTGATGTGAAAAATAAACCTCTCAGGACCTGACTCCAGGGTGTCCCGTCCCGTTCGTGCTGTAAATAAACTGCCGACAGATAATAGTTTAGATGCCATATTGGCAAAGCCTAATTTCTGCTTCCTAAGTCTGTGCTTTTTGCTCATGATCAACTTCCCATCCTTCATGTGTCTGGAGATCGTATCTCCCCTTAGCTGCTTCACAACTTTCTCAGGGATTGAGGTGAGGCTGACCAGTCTGTCATTGGACAGATCACTTCTTGCTCTCCTGTAGTGACACATTCTAGCTTTCAGTACTCAGAAGCCTCTCCCTCACCACCGAAAAATAAAAAAGGTACTCAGGAATGGCGTTGCAATGCTTAAGTCAGCTATCTCTCTACGCATGTGGGTGCATCTCAACAAGCTCCATGTAATTACATGTATGCAGTTTGTTAAAAGTTCCTTACCTAGTCCCCCTTCCGTAGGATGCCACTGAGGCATTAGGATACCAGGTTTGACAATTACTGTCATTTTCACATCTCACTTCAATGGCACACTGGCATTTCAATTTCAAAGCCTTCAATCAAAGCATCTGTTGCTGCCATGTTATTTGTTCTTGAGGATGAGCACAGGAATTACTGCTGTTGTTCCCAGCGCATGATGGCATGACAGTATTCCAGCGTTGTTCCCATATATCTAGGGATATCATATCTCCAAGAAAACTATTTTTGCTGCAAGCAAAGCTAATCCTCTTGTGGGTCTTCCTGTTTCATCTTGCCTTCATTACTTTTCATGGTGATTTTAAAAACCTTGTTTCTCTTTCAAAATAAGTTTATTTTTTAATTTCTCTTAGTGAGCTTAGAAGACAACAATGCAATATTGCTGTGAGCAATTCTAGACAGGCAGAACACTGAGAGTTCTTTCTGCCTGACAACTTCGTTTAATGGCTCTTAGTGCTAGTATGTGCTGTTTCACAATTGTGAAACATTTCACGTTTCCAAGGTGAAGTGTTTGTAAATTCTTTTTGTGCACTTCTATTTCCCTGCTGCAAGCATGAAACAAAAGTACAAGGCACAATGCAGGCCTGATTAAGAGGTGCAAACCATTAGAATGTCTTAGTTTGAGGAGAAAGAGATTAAAGACTTCCTTTGTAACTGTTCTTAAAATATCTGCTTTGAGTGAGCTCCTTGGAAGTGTCTCTCATGGTGATAATGGGTGTGGTGGGTGTAGAAAATGGAGTGAAAACCCTTCCGATTCTGAAAGTGGTCCTAAAATTGGAGCTTGCTTGAACACCTGCATGGTGTGAATAGCAGCTGAGCACCAAATGATACACGTCTTGTATGTGCAGAGCCAGGCTCTGAAATGCAGGTCAAGCACTCAGAAGGGAACTGGATTCCTCCCAAACAAAATAGTTGTCATCTTTTACTTTTTGATTAAAGAGGAAGGAAGCCCTTAAGCATTCACTGCTACAGAGATTATCTGAATTCAAATCCCACCTTTGATCAATCATTTGTTGTGATTGACAAAATCTTGGAGCAGAGGAAGAAATGTTTTTACCCTGATTTGTGCTCAACACTTAGAGGTTCTCCTTTAAGGAAGGAGGACTAACTGGACAATATGCCAAATGTGTGAAATGGGAGGAAATGCTTCACATCAAAAAAAAAAAAAAAAAGGGAGAGAGAAAAAGAGCCAGAAATGTAAAATCATCCACTCTTGTTTCCTCTTGTAGAGCTAATTCCTTGAAAGCTACGTTCATTTAATGTGACTGAACTTGATTCACTGAACGCTGGTTTCTTTGTATCAGCCCCAAGAATTCCACTGTGCAGTAAAAGACGAGTAAGGAGCAAGACCTTTGTCTCCAACATACAACTCAAGTTTGCCCGCAAATATTTGTGATGTAAGGGAGGCTCAGCACGTCTTACAATTAAGAAGAAAAAGAAAATAGTGACTATGGTAGAAATTATCAGTTGCATCAGTGACAAGCAGTTAGGCAGGAGAGACAAAATTCTAAATGAAGCCTTCAGATTTCCAAGATTTCTGCAGGATTGCCAATCCCAAATTTGGAAGAAGAGGCAGGTAGACAGCAAATTTATCACTAAGTTATACTTGTTTAAAATCACCATTAAAAAGTACCATTAAATCATACTAACAGTGTGATAATGAGTCAGTGGAAGATAGTAGGTCCTGCAAACAGGATATTAAGAATGAATTTCTGTAACCCTAATGGTTGAGAACACAACCCCTGAGATCCAGTTGACATGACTCATTCCCTGGTCCTTGAAAACAATAGTCTGATCTTCAAAGATCATGTGTATTAAGAGGCTTATGAAATTAATCTTTATTTCTCCAGATGGAAAAAATATGAAATTTGCCTTGTTCATGCCCTTTTACTCTAAGCAGTAATAGTATTATTGGTGTGCATCATTTGGGGAGATTTAATATCAATATCTTAAAGATATTTGGATATACAACTGTTGCCATTAAACATAGATACATAGATTCATTTGTACTTCTAAATATGTTGTAAAAAATTACAATGAAAGTGGTAGAGAAGAGAAGCAAAATCTTTTTGTCCCGCTGACAACAGCCAGGCCATTCTAAAACATACATGAAGCATTTTTCTGAGGAATCCAAGTGACTTGCAAAGTCGAAGTTTTCAGAGCACACATGTTAAACAAGTAGCCTGATGTCCTTCACAATGACTTTACTGATACAAAAGTTCTAAAGTACTTCTGTGTTTTTTCATCAGCTGAGCTTTCCCTTTGAAAGAAACCTGAAATTGCCATCAGGTCCTGTGTTTAATTCCATTCAGTAGATTCCCTTTTATTTCAGCATCACAAAGACAGGAAAAAAACCAGCTCCTTTTGGCTGAGGCCATTCTGTATACTGCTCAGTATTTAGCCATTTTCCAGGCTGTGTTCAACAAGAGAAACTCTTTTTAGAAAAGAAAACAAAAGTGTGGAGCAAAAAAAGTGGATCATAGCTGTTTACAACCCTGAATTGCCTTCTAACTATGCATATGCAGGAGAAGCAGTAGAAAAAGCATAAAGAAACTGCACCTCCTCAGAATGAGGGGCAGCAAAAAACACTGTTACCTTTTCTACCTCACCTTAAAGCTTCTCAGAACCACCCATTTCAACATCACCATTCCTCTATACTGTGCTATCCATGTTTGCATGACATGTACCCCAGAAACCTTTTACCTCCCTGCATTTGCCTCTGACACTGAAGTGGTAGGGCAGTGCTCATCCTGAGTGCTTGCACCAGCAGCTGCACGTGTCCTCTGCCTGGCCTCCTGGCTGCTACCTCTCACTTCCAGGTGGTCCCAGATAGATGGCTTAGGGGCTATAGATGGCCTCAGTGGCACAGGACATGCTGCAGAGGAGAACATGATCTGTTTGAGAAATTAAGCTTAAACCCCATCATTTGTAAGCCTTTGTTTCACATTAGCTGACTGTGATGAGTAATAATTCCTGAAGTTCCTTTACCCCCTCCTACTAATACATTAACATCACGTCAAGGCCAAAGTAATGGCCTGGTTCCAAAAAATAGAATACCACCAGACACTGCAAGAGGATATGTGATTTCTGCTAACACATCTACCTGACTAAAGTATAGTGGCATTGTTCCTTTTTCCTCTTCACATATTTCCATGTGGTACACCATGTATGAATGGGTTGTCCTTGAGACAACTATGCTGCTTATCTAAGGAGGAAAGCCTGGTGTCAGGAGTTCAGGGCACTTGACATATCATAAAAATAGCCCTCAGCAAAGAGAGTTATGAAAAGCCATGTTTAATGCTAGGGTTCTATTTACATGTTGGAAGAAAATTTGTTTCCCTGCTGCAACTAATTTGAGTTCATGCATGCCATTGTGTTGGGGGTTAAGATGTGAATATGTTTGAATCAGCAGTTAACAACCAAAAAAACTGATGTTTTAGAGGGGAACTCTTTTGAAGCTTTTGGAGTCTTTCCAAGTACCTTTAGAAAAGATGAAAGTGTGACCTAAGGGGCCAAAATACAGCTACATACCTTTCTGAGGATGTAGCAAGGATGCTCATTGAACAGCCTCGTAGTCAACAGCCTGACATGGAATAAAAGTTAGAGTAACTCAGTACCATATTTTATTCCTTGTGCCGTCCTTACTTTTAGCCCAGTTTGTTTTACTGGCCATCTGGTTTTGCCATAGGCTATTTGGCATTCTTCAGATCATTAATGGTGAGTGCCAGCTGAGACTCAGTATCCCAGTTAGCTAAGGACTGTCTCTTTGGTGGTGGGGACAGACAATCATCAATCAGAGGGTGATCAGATCATACAGTTTTTAATTCATGGGACACAAAATTGATATCACCTACCTTAAAAAATACTTATGCTCTAGTCTCATTAAATATAAGGATGAAAATAATAAAGGTAGACCTAGCAGACACTTAATGTTGAGTGAGACTAAGTCAGAATATTGTCTGCAATAGACGAAGTTTATCATGTGATTAATTTTGACTTCAGTGGGAGGAATGTTTAAACTGTGGCACTGAAAAGCTTTCCAAATAGAAAGAGACCTAAGGGGAGTACATTGTTGTTGGCTGAATTATAGATGCTATTCTTTATTTCTTCGAAAATTAAATTTTGTAATGAAACAGAAATCAAACACATGGACTTGCTGATGCTGTTACCCTAAACAAATTCTGGCTTGGGTTAGTATGTATCTCCTCTCTTCTGGCTTCAGCAGGCCTTCGTAACCTTCTTGAATTTGTGGAATGCTGCATATTCAGCCTGTCCACTCTGTCCTGGAGATAAATAACTACCTTGTCATCATGGCAGATGAAATGATCAGTAATACAAGCTGGCTCTTCAAAAAGAATGAACAGCTCACCTGGCTCATTTTTCATACTGCAAAATCAGTATCAGGAGTATTGTTTTGTATTTAGGTGTATTTCAGATGGAGACATGACACATTTCTCCTCAGTGACCTCTTTACAGCAGGAAAGTGAGATTTAAGTAAAAGCTTAAAAAACCCCTCTAAACTTAGAATAGCAATCACAGCCTTGACTGCAGTTGCTTAACTCCCCTCTCCTTCTTCCCTGCTCCCCATCCCTCAGCAAATCAAAAGACATTAAAAAATAATTGAAGATTGGCCAACTTATAAAGAGGTTAAATGAATGACAAAACAGTTTTCCACTAGATAGGAAGTATGATAATACTTAGTATCTGCTAATACAGTAAGTATTCTGATGTTGGAGTGATCGCTGCTTACAGACTTATAGAAGATAAGGTGCAATTGGAAAGGGGCAATCACTGCTGCTTCACATCCAGGAGTCGAAAAAGACTAGATATTCTCCAAAATCTAAAATGGACAAAATATACCTAGGGTTTTTTTAGTCTGAAATAAAACCACATAAATATCTTATATTCTGCCTCCTTTAAGCATCAAGAAGGAATTTTAGTGATGTTTGTACCTCATATTGTGCTTTTGCACCCAAGGGTATTTTCAGTATAAATTTCTACTTGGTTTGGCTTTCAGTTGTATGGAGGGCCAGGAGGAACAGGGTAAGGAACTCTGGGCTGCTGCCCTCCCACTTGCTGTGATTGTAACCCTTCTCACTGCATGTCAATAGATCTTGGGTGTGAAGGACTTCCTCTGTGAAATCTACACTACAAACCAAAGCTAAAAGGAAATTAAATCAAAGTAGGATAAACCCATGCCCCCTTTCCAAAATTAAGCTGAACATTCCTTTTTCTCTACTTCCATAAAAGTAATTCTGGCTGTTGGCATCTTGGCAGAACTACAGAACTTCCAAATATTATATTGCCATGGATCATGTTTAGTCAAGTGGTAAATAAGATTGCTCTTTATTTTCAATTTGGTTTATATATTTGAGTGCTGCCTTTCCATTTATTTAATTTTTTTTCTACTTTTCTTTGTATTTTTTCTTTGAGTTTTGTTTTAGCTTCCAAGACCTCCCTGAGTGATACAGGCATTTTAATCCCACTGAAGTCATAATAACTCTGTATGAGATTTATTATTTCAACAAGTTTTCACTCTGGTTCCAATTGTCAAATGTAAAGAAAAATTGTTTCCAATAAAACACATGAACTAAGGGAGTAGTTCACTGGATTGTGGATGGCTTTGGTCTATACTGGATTCAGCTGGCTGCTTGGTTACTGTTTACTTCATATTTTCATTATTATGTGCAGAAATGCATTGCAGCCAGCAGTTTACATGTGGATTAAATAAATAAGGGAAAACACAATAGCATCCTGAGAAGTTAGGAGACCTGGTCTTCAAGAAGGAGATAAAAACACTTTCCACCTACTGTACCTCGGTGGAGGATGTTATACTTGCCCTCTCCCTGCTACTGGAGGATGCCATCATTGTTCCTATTCTGCTGACTATGAACAACAGCAGTCCCCTGCTTCTCCCGCAGCTCCAGATAATTGTTTTGATGTATTGCTGGATGGACGGGATTTGCACTGCCCTGCAGTCCTGCTGATACAAAAATGCCTTTAAGATCCTGCCTTTCCCATCCTAATCTACAAAGGAAACAGGAAAAAGGAACTTAAACTCCCTGTACTCAGACAGCAATGAGACTGTTCCAGCCTGCGCCAGTGATCTGATATCTTGCCTGTGACTTGTAAACAGCGTACCATGCAGGACAAGAGCAACTGCTAAAGGGCTACGCCGGGGAAAGGATACTCCATGAGCAACTGTAAGAACTGGATGGATACACTTTGGAAAGCATGGACCCTCTAGCACACCTAGTTCTCTGTGGATTCAGCCTGTTGATTTCAGGTAAACTTTGTCTTTAATTGCTGTAGTGGACCTGTCTTTCTTTGTTTTTCACGCAGTATGCACCTACTCTTTGACTGTCTACCCTTCACTCCAGCATTTACTTTTTCTGATTTAAGTACTCATGTTTGTTTCAGTGAGTCCACTTCTCTGTGCAGAGCTTTTACAGCCAGTTAGGGCAGGACGGGGGCCAAGCAACTGGGGGTGATTTAACTACATGTAGGATCCACTGCTGCAGCTTTTAACTATTGAATTTGTTGACACATGTTGCAGCAGGGGTTTTTTTTCTGTCTAATGGTACAATTTTTTTTCATACAGCTGATAACTTTACAACCATTGGTGTCATTCCCTAAGAAATCTGTCCTAAATACAGATTAAATGTCAATTTCTTCTGTGGCTGACTTTATGAACTAGCTGTACACTTGATGTGTGTAGCTATTCCAGTATCTGATTTTAGACAATATTCCACTAGTGGAATTTAGATGAAAGTCAGTGAGCAAAAAGGGGAAAAATACAAGATCTATTAAAACAACTTCAAATATGGTTATATAGTATTATCAGGAAATGTCATTAGTTCAGCAAGTCAGAAGTTATCATAAGAGATATCTGTGGAAAGGTATACAGAAATGTACTGATTCAAATTTAGTTTACAGTAATTTCAGCATTAATGTTTGAGATACCTTGCTGAACCTATCACATGCAGAGCCCTGAGGAAGACTGTCCTCCTGCCATCAGATTCAGAGCTGCTCCACGTTTGAGCATCACTTTAACAATCCTCAATTTGATTTACTAGTCAGTTTCTTCTGTAAAAATTTGTAAAAGAAAAATACAAGTCACATGATAACTTTAGACTCTTAACTCACCCCTGACCATTGTATTGAGATACATACAGTTCCAGTCCATCTCACAGTGAAAATGTAATGTGCTGTAGAACTGCAAATTGTCCTGCAACGAAAACCAGAAATTAGGAAGAAAAGGCAGAAGTCCTCATTTCCATGCAACTTTCTTCCCGATTGCTTTGCACAGATCTTTCTGATTAGCAGCACGCTAACAGCTGTTAACAATAAAATTGCAAGTCTGAGATGTTACTTTTGGCTTCAATAAAAGGCTAGAGATTAATGCAGACCAAAAAAGAAAAGGTTTTTAATTTGCTGAAATCATGTTTGGAAATATTCTTATCTAGCAATTGCTGTAAAAGGCTGCATATTGTTATTGCCAACTCCTCTTCCGTGGCTTCAGTTTCTTGGTTGTTTAGCTGCACATGGATTAAACCTATTTAGTCCTCAGATCACTTACAACTTTATACTTTTTGAAAATATCTGGTGCTGTAAGCATTATGGATGGAGAAGAAAGTCCAGTTATTCCAACGTTTTTCCTTGTCCCTCCTGTTTCTCTCTGCATGGTGTCATATACGTATTGGACACAGACAGCAATGACGTTCATTAAGTCACAAGTACAGGAGAAACAAGTCATTTGCAGAGATCAGCTATAAAAATGTGGGGAGCACAGACAGCCCATCGCCGATGAGCTGCCAGTCACCGAATTTTCCGCAGGGGCTGACCAGCGAGGTGTGTGCTGTAGTCACACCCATCTCAATAGATCTGTCAGCTTTCCCGCTTTTGTTTGAGAATGATATCATGTTTCCTGGGGCTAGCAGTGGAAGACAATGTGAGCCTGCTTTCCTCTAGATACTGCAGGCGGAGTTCAGGAAAGCAGGAATGACATTCCCTGAGCAGGGGAGGGTCTACACTGAGCACAGACACTGAACTGGCTTAACCTTGTCCCTGATGATTGTGGGCTTCTCTGGGTGTGTTGCTGGGTAGGCACAAAATCCACTCCACCCTTTTCCAAGGTGAAAACCACTGACTTGGCTCCCATTAGGAGAAATGGCCTTTGATTTAATGTCTTTTTATTTTTAATAGCAGTACTTCATGAGCAGCTAGAACTAATGATCCAGTTTGGAAGGCGGCATCCAAAGTATACACAAATGCTCACTTTTGCACTCTCTACATTCCACAGCAAATGTTCAATTAAACTGATAAGGAGCTGAATTTAATCCTGCTGGGATTCTTCAAACTAGATTATCACCACATGTTTTTTCTTTTGGTTGTTTATTTCCCTGACATTTAGACTAGCAAAGTTATGCTGACATCTATCCTGGAGTATGGATTCAAATGCCAGCCTTGTGGCTAGGTTCAGTCTGCTGAGTTCTGACCAAAGAAGAGCTGCAGATTTATTTATTCCTCTGAAGGCAAGGAATGAGTGTCACAACTCTCATTTTGCCTCAGAAATGCCTCTGGCATCCTCAGGTGTCCTCAGATGTCTAGAAATACACTTGCAGTTTCTCACAGTGAGCTAACTCTCAGAAATGTTCAAGTGTGAGCTTATTTTATTTATCCTTTATCAGTAAAGGATTGGTGAAAATCAGCCACAATTGCAATTAGCTTCAAGAACATTTCTTTGACTATTTCTATCAGGAAGCAAATATATTGTCAAATGTCTCCATTTTCCAAGACAGAATTTTCCGTGCTGTAGTTTTTCTCTGCCAATAATCTTAGATCCAGTGGCTCTCTAAAAATACAGGATTTTTTTTCTGATTTAGCTGTTGGACCCATATATAGTAAAAGACTCAAAAGATTATAATAGCCTTTTTAGAAAAAGGTAACAGTGGAGAAAACCAGTGCAGCAGCATTCAATTGCTTTCTATCATCTATCATATTTGGAAAGTTGAACAGCTTTTAACACAAATTACCAGACACACAAGCACCTTTATAATGCTGTAGGCTTTTCAAAATGACGTGTCAAAATTTTTGGTTGGATTGGAAAGTTCTAACAATTCTGCTTCAAGACTTTTATTTCTCTTTTCAAGCTTAATTTAACCAAAAGAAAACCTGTATTAACCAGGGGCTAATCCATGCCTGTGAGAGTGAACAAGAATATCATTCTTCCCATAATTAAAGGGATTAGGCCTCTGTGAGCATCTTCAAATAGGCTGTTGTCAGATCAAAGTGCAGCTGAACTTCAGGGTGTCTTGTGGCTGAGTGCTGGAGTTTTGAACCTTCCACAAAGAAATGGAGGAAAACCATTTCTGACCTTTTAATCTCAGGTATTTCATAGCTGTAACTGTGAGGTTTTAATATCAGGTATTTGTCACATGACCAGACTTTACACTGATGCACAACCTTTCTGACACCTAAATTATCCAACTAGTAATGTGAATTGGAGGAATTTTAAACAAATTTATCTTTTGTTCCTGAAGTGTGTTTGATTTGCGAGACACAGAAATTGCATCTGCCTGCTGTACTGTGCCTGGTTCACACCTACCGAGATGCAGAGTAGCTCTCAGGAAGCTTGTGTTCCCAAAAGTCATTTCAATAGCTGGGAGTGGTCAGGAGTGAAAAGTTATTACATCAGGACCAAAGGAATCAGCTCTGAAAGGGTGAAATGAAGCCACACTACATTTGTAAATGTTAACATATGCTATTGTTTTAGATACAATTTTCATATATAGAAACATGAACACACATCTACTGTATGGTTTTTATATTGAGTCATAATTTAGATGGGTAGATTACTTTTTTGCTGGATTTTCATTTAAGGGAAAACTGAAGCTGTAATATTTTGCACACATTGTATGATACCCACAAGATTTTTATCTGGGAGGTTTTAATGTACAAGAGGAAGAATAGAAGCCATAGATACTGACTGTCACTGAACAGCTGTCTCTAGGGCAGGAAGATGCAGCTGGTCCTTCATGTGCTCAATGAGAATTACCTTGGCTGGAAACTGACTCTGCATCAGTCACATACACAAGCATGCTTGGCCTAGACCCATCTCTTAAACAAACAAAACTCTGTTCAGCTCTCTTGGAAGACCAAGAAGTCATGGAGGTATGGAGGGTGTTGCTTAGGCACAGCAGCAATGAACCAAAAATGGATGCACCTACTACTCGTGTGAAACTGATTTAGTTTCACGACCAGGTCCCTCTATAAGATCTATCTGGGAGTGGAGGGATGAAAATCTTGGAGAATCTGCAGCAAAGAACCGCCCTCCAAAGGCAGTCTCTATCCTGCATTGGGTAGGTTGTATTTAGGATGCTGTTCCACTGTAGTTTCAGTGGAGCCACGCAGCAAAGAATAACCCATGTCTAAAATAGAGAATTTCCTCTAAAGAGTTTAAAATGGTGAATGTTTATATTATAGATTTGATAACTGTTCTCCAACTGTTAAACAAGGGTCATATCTTAAAGAAGTTAAAAAGCTATAAAAATACATTTTGTAATTCATCACTTGGAACCTTAACTCCTTTACTATGTAAAGATATTATGCATTTGCTATGTTCTGAAAGGATTTTTGAAAGATACATTAACAAATGACATTTCTCTTTTTGGAAATGCAAAATTTTTACTTTAAGGCTGGTATTCTTTTTCTTGCCTGCTATTTATTTTTTTGCACTGTCAGCATGACTAATGAAGTGGTTTGGTTAATTTCTCCTTTGGAGTATAACAAGCCTTCCTTGACAATGCAATTCCAACTGCACTTCTGATTGTGCTGATGGTTTTCCCTTGTGTTATTTCCTGGCTGTTCATCACAGACAAGCCACTGGTCAGAGGCCTTGCCCTCCTTAGTCACAAAATGTGCTTAGCGCCAGAAACACCCCCCAGCTACTTCAGTCAGAAAAATCAGTAAGTAGCAAAGTGAGGGTGCCCTTCTGTACAGGCAAGACTGTATTAGAATGTGTTCTCCCAGCAGTCAGTGCTCAGAGACAGCCAACCTTATGCTTATTGTATGCACTGGTCAATTCTTTACCTGTGTTATTTTATCTACTTAGCTTGGCACATTTGCAGTACAAATACGAGCTTCATAATGCAACTGACAAGGGCCAGCCTTGTTAGGGACATATTTATTTTGATGTGCACATGCACTCTTGATCATATGATACCTGTATTTTGCTGGCTCCAAATCCAACCCATATGCACCTGAGCTACAAGCTTGTCCCACTGGAGCTTCCCCACATTCTTCAGCCTTTTTCAACATTTTCAGCATTACCTGGCATACTGCCAGCTAGTTATTCAAATAGCCATTGGTGCTGCCATGTTGTTTCCCATTTTACTCACTTGTGGTCAACCAGGCCTAAGGAGAAATCATGACAAACCACGTTTTGGTTTCTTTCTTGTGTTTTGGTTACACACACACACGCGTGCACACATTTTGGCACAGCTTCTCCCCTGGAAACCCCAACAAAGCTGCAGCGCTGTTTATCTTCCGGCTTTTTCATCTTAAAATATTGTTTTGACAGGTTGTGAAGCAGCAGAAAAGCAGAGAAAACAAGAAGGTAGTGGTATTTCCTTCAGCTACACCAGAGGTACCCAAAGGCAGATGAGCAGATACCAAGATAGGCAGCCCTCATAGCTTTGAAATTATTTTGTTTTTCACACATGCGCTCTGGTCTTCCCAGAGCACTTACTGCAGAGTGATAGCCTGTCAGTAATTTCTCCTCTCTTATTAGTACCTTCCCCCACAAATAGTGCCCTATTTCTAAGGGCAAGTGGTCTTGGTATTGGAATGGTGAAGCATCCCAGGGCTGCACAGTAGCATCATGTAAAATACAAAAACAAGATTCTTTACATAAACAACAAAAAAGGTTTTATTGGGGAACCTGGTTGTTAGCTCATTTATCAGATGTTTTCCAGGAGCATTTCTGTCTATTTTTTAGCCCCTATTGTTCCAGTTCTGTAGTAGAAAATCTTACTCTCTTTGGACAATAATAACTTCAACCTTGTTTTCCTGTGGAGGAATGAGCTGTCAGAAGAGAATCTGACTCACTGGGAGAAATTACCTGAGCTGCTGCTATCTTTGCATTCCAGATAACAGGGCACTTAAAGATCACTGCGCCCGTAAAATGAATACATGGTTTCAAAGCCAGCCAGATTATTTTCTTTTTTGAGAATGAACCAAAAATATTATAAGTGTTGAGAGCCCAGGAAAAAACATCCAAAATTGCCAGAGTCTGGTTTGGTTTATATTCTACTCTTCCTATGAAAAATATGCCCAAACAGTTAATGTTTTGGGTTAGTTTCTGACTGGCTTTAATATTAAGTAAGGAGTACTTAATTTTTTTCCTTTTGGAAGAGGAGACATGCTGATTTAGTCTCTATTTTATTTATTTCTTCATATTTAATTTGCATTATTTCCAGCCTGATTATCTTCCACATTGTTAGTTAATTAATTTTTAAAAAATCGTTGTTTATTTAGTATTTCTCCAAGAATTAATCAAATGCTATACTTCTTCAGTAAAATTGCTTGTATGGTTGCCATTTGTATTTCTAAATAGATGAATTTAATTCTTTTAATCTGATACATTGTTTTATACCAAAAAAATAAGACTGGAGAGGGTACAGCTGAAGTTATAATGACAAAACAGGACACAATGAGAAATACTGAGGTTTAGGCTATTCAGCAAGTTGGGTTTGTTCTAAATCAAAACCTTATTATTTCAAGCAGATGGAGTGTTCATTGTTATATTTTAAGAAACTTTCAGGAAGAAGGATTGATGACTTAAAAGTTTTCA
The DNA here is from genome assembly GCA_013398405.1 of Pheucticus melanocephalus. Classification (NCBI taxonomy): domain Eukaryota; kingdom Metazoa; phylum Chordata; class Aves; order Passeriformes; family Cardinalidae; genus Pheucticus; species Pheucticus melanocephalus. The sequence goes on along the minus strand of VZSJ01005128.1, from coordinate 33,407 downwards.
CCAGTATCTAAATTATTTTTATATCCTGCAGTGAGTGTCGTATGGAACTGACTGTTTCACTTTTAGCATAACACCAAAACTAAGCTCAGATTCTACTTTTTCCCCACCAATATAGTAGCTATATGTTTTATATTCCCATTCCCAGATGCCTAATAGCAGGAATCATTAGTGTTCCAAGAAATAACAGTAAAAATAATAATAAAAAAAAAGAACTACATAAGAGTTCCATATTACATCTATTCTCTGCTTCACCTGGTGAAAGATTGAGTGGAATTTACTGGAGTTTTCTGCCCTTTCATCTTCTCTTAAATAACTAGTACTTTAAAAGTATTAATCTTTCTGCTCACCTCTACAACAGATCTTCACCTTGATCTGTTACACTCCAAATACCAGGAGGAAGATTTCCTCCTTATTGTAATTTCAAGCAACCAGTTATAAAGCTCTACAAATATAAGGAAATAAATATATCTTAAGTGTGTAATGTCGAAACAATTTCTTTGCTTCTGCTACCAATCATTATTAAAAACTAAAGCCTTCCTCAGATCTTTGAATTCTCAATATGCCTTGCAAATATGACTTCTATCCATATTATATGATCTTGGAAGGATGGTGAGGTGTGGTTACCCTGTGATGGAGCTGACAACTCTGGCTGCTTGCTGTGGAAGAGGAGCATAAGCCATTGTGTTGAACATTTTTCCAAATAACAGACAACTTTGCAAAGGCCTCACACTAGATAGAAGGTGCCTAGAATTTTCCCACATTTTCCTGGAGACAAGACAAGGGTTAACAGTGGAAGTACATGGGCAGGGACTGTCAGAGAAAAGGACAAATCAAGACTTTTGTTGATTTGTTGATTTTGTTGAACTGAGAGTTTCTGTATGTACTCATCTATGACATCAAACTACCTCAGCTCAAGATTGCCACATTTACTCATGAACCCTAGTGTCTAGCACCAATAATGATCTAGAGCAGTGATATTTTAATCTTTATCAGAGACTTGCTTGCTCTTTGAGTAGAACTATGTCTGGGATGTGTCCTATGGAATTTCTGAGAACTAATTCTTTCAGCTGATTCTAGCTGAGTTTTGCTGGTGCAATGCAGCACAGAAAATATGATGACTGTGCCTGTATGAATGGCATTTTGGTAGGGAATAAGAACACACAGGGACTACAGATACAGCATGACAAATTTATTCTGTGTTCAGCACAACTTCCCCAGGTCAACATCATAGAATCAAAAAAGAAATTGAGTTGAAGGGACCTTTTAGGGTCATTAGTTCCAATCTCACCCCTATGGACAGGGACACCTTCATTTAGACCAGGCTGCTCCATCCAGCCTGGCTTTGAACACTTCCAGGGATGAGGTATTCACAGTTTCTCTGGGTAACCTGTTCTAGCAGTTCACCTCCCTCATTGTGAAAAATTCCTTCCTTATATCTGATCTAAATTGACCTTCCTGTTGTTTCAAGCCATTACCCCCTATTCTGTCACTATATGCCCTTGACAAAAGTCCCTCTCCAACTTTCTTGTAGCCCCTTTAGGAACTGGAAGGTGCTGTAAGGTCTCCCTGGAGTCATCTCCTCCCCACGCTGAACAATCACAACTCTCACAGCCTTTCCTCATTGGAGAGGTGCTCCAGCACCTCTGCAATCATCTAGGTAGCCTCTCATGGATCTGTTTCTACAGGTCCATGTCCCTCCTGCATTGGGCCCCCAGAGCTGGATGCAGAGCTCCCCTCTCACCAGACCAGAGGGGCAGAATCCCCTGCCTTGCCCTGCTGGCTGCACTGCTCTGGATGCAGCACAGGATACAATTAGCTCTCTGGGCAGCAGGAATCTACTAGAAAAGCTGTCAAAGACACAGCTGAGTGTCACCAAGCAAGACAGAGGACAATCCTGTAATTTGGAGTAGGCCAAGAGGAACTGTAAGCGTTTCCCTCCCTTTATTTTGCTGTCTGGGCTATAGTCAGTGAGCTGTTATTTAAACTTCTATAGAGGATTTTCACTGTGCTGGAAACACTCAAAGCACTGTATCACAGCGAGTGATGTGTCATAAATACTGGACAATGGGTCTTCTTTGCATGGTATTTCCCATTTACAGCATTAGCCTTCTGCAAGCTCCTTCTCTTCTCAAAATCCATTTGCACACACAGCAAATTGCCTTCCTGATAAGGTCTGTTCTTCGAGAACCAGGGCAGGAGTGAAAGGACTTTTTCAAGGCAGCACAGAGGATTGTCCCAGCTGCTGAGATAGGCTGCTTCCTCTCTCTGTTTTTTGTGCTTTTCTCAAAGCTAAATTCTGTTGCCTTATTTGGTTCTTACGTACTCAAAGCCTTCATTAGCATCTAGGACATGATTAACCTAAATTTTGCCAGACTAGATAAATTCCTTTCTAGCAAGAGTAGTTATTTTATTTGAAATTCCATTATCATAAAGACATGCTGTATGAATCCCCTCCCAGTGGAGTCAAAGAAAACATTGCTATCACCTCCAAGGCCTTATATTGATAAAATGCCTTTTTTTTTCTTTTTCAAATTATATCTCAAGCATAGTTTTTCTTAGTGCAAAACTTTCACGATTTTTATTTCTGCTTGCAATATATTCCAGCTATGAAACCTTAGCTGCAAAGTCATGTTTGACATATAATTCTATACTTATGCATAGATATAAAATCCTTTTAGAGGCAGAAAATTCTTATGTTTCTCTGGGAAGAAACTCCATCTGTGTTCCATCTGCCTCATTGAGGTGTCTGGGCTACCCTGCAGTGTTTAATATGACAAAAAGCCACCTATCTTTAGACAGTGAATCAGAACACTATCCATGAACTGGTGTATAGATTTTGATTCACCCAGAATATTCTCAAGTTTAAAAAAGCAATATGTCTACTTGTTCTACACCTTTTTTGCATGAATTTACTACAAGGAAAATATTATGCAGCAAATACCCCGATTTTGGTAGAATGTTGCTTTGCATATGGATCAAAGGCAGCATGAAAGCTGGTCCTCAAAATTCAGGCTTTTTCTCAGAGTATTAAAGGGCTGAGATTCAGGGAAGGAAAGAGGCGTTATTTTCGCCCTCTCAACCTTTGGTGGAAGTCAGAGGAATGGAGAAATGCTAGGGAAAATGGAACTGAGGCCCTGGATGACCAGCTGTCCTCTGAAGGACACCAGCCCTTGGGCTCACACCTTTGTATTGGAAAGGCAGCTGTAGCTCTGTGCCCTGTGGATGCCAGGCAGAAAAAAATTTCACTTCTGTTCTCTAACTCTGGGCCTGACCTCAGTGCAGAATGTCATGTCAAGTCACAGAATTTGAATCCAGATTTGATTCTGAGTTTCACGAAAGTTTGCAGAAACTAGGATCTTGCAGTTTGTGATTTTAAGAATATCTCTACCTGGCATGTGAACCTTGCTGATCTGAACTGAAGCTTCTCTCAGTGCTGGTGACTGTTGAGCTATATTGGCCTTTGGCTGATGCATCAGATCCATATTAAAAGCCCAAATGTTCCTCATATAAAACTAAGAGCCTTGAGACAAATGCCCCATAAAATGAATGTGTGAATTGGCCTCATTTCTATCACATACCTCTCTAACTTTGTTCAAAGGATTCATGTTGGCAATGTGCAGGAGGATGAACTGACTTTACTGACTTGCACGTTTATGCAATATTTGCTTTAATGTTCGTCGTAACGTTTCCAGAAGGTTTCATTTCTCCATTATGTAACTGCAAATTATCTGGGCTGGCACATGAAAGGGTGGTGGCTGTGGAAGGCTGGTTGGGTGTGGTGAGTGTCAATGCGCTGTCAAGATACTTCAGTCCCCAGAGTGGTTGCTTGCATTGAAAGCAGAGGAGGAGCTCCTCCCTTGGCCCAGAGCACTGCAGAGACACACGCAAAGACTGCAGCCAGCACTGCGACCTTCTGACCTTCCTTATCTAGGACTATACCCCTTCCTTCCCATCAGAGAACATTTGCAAGCTGACCGGCACTAAACATTAGGTCTCTCTATGTAAATACAAAATATACTTGTATCCAAATCAGGAAAATAGATGTGATGAATAAAAGAAATCAATTATTCTTCCTGTTTCAGCTGGAAAAAATGTTAGTGTTTCCCTTCTCCTTACCCTGAACTTAAAAAATAAGGGGAAACGCCTATTATTTGCCAATTGTTCATTATAGGAGAGCTGAATTTCCCTCCAACTATGCACATTTGAACAGCTAAAACTGTGACACTCTGCTAGAAGATATTTTAATTAGGCTTGTATCTCTCATTTTCAAAGAAACTTTCACCTCTGTGTATTTCTGGCAGCCCTATTGATCAAAAGAAGCAATTTTGAGTTATTTAAACCTGACCTCATTTAACTAGCAGTGCCAACTTGCTCTTTGTTTTTGCATAAGTTGCTTGGTGCCATGGGTTTTGTCAGTGTCTGTTAGGGCTTCAAATATTTAATGTGATTGACTATGAAACCATTAGTGCAAATTCATAAAACAGCTGCAAAAAAATACCCCAAGTGTTCAAAGTGCTACCCTCTCCTATATACAGCTTTACATCAGTTCATGTGTACTAAATCCATGTAAAGGAGATTGAGGAAACACTATTAAGCTGACAACCTTATCATCCACCAAGCCTGTTGCCAGAAAAACACCACGCTTGAGGCATTTATGAGCATGTCCAACTGTACATGGATCGATCTGCTATGGCAACCTATGGTTTTCCTTGGGCTTCTACAACAGCTCTTGAAAGAAATTCAGCACGTTTGCAAGAAGCACCACCTTTTGTAAGAAGAGAAAATTCTATCTGTTTGTGTCATAAAACATAAATCCTCCAGTCATTGTAGCAGAATACTTAATCTGTGTTCATCCAATTTTGCACGAATGCTGTGCACAGCACCAGCCAGAGAAACCCTGAGCACTGGGTGACACAGCTTTACCTGGTGATTTGATTGGCCACATCAAATTCTGCAGTAAATATTTTTTCCATTTGATGTTGTTGTTGTTTTTTTTTTTAGGTAAAGTAGAAGCAGCACTGGACCTCATACTGATCAATTCCTTCCCTCTGGTGGGCAACTCTGAGACATCACTTATATGTGTCACTTCCAAATGGCGTTCCCGTGAGTCCATCACAATAGGCCGGGACCAGGAGGATGTGGCAAACCAGCACCGGGAGCCACTGGAAGTTAATGAAGATTCCAACAGAGCAGCAGCCAAAACAGTGGTGTGGAAGAGGGAGCAGGCCAGTGAAACTATTGGAGCATATTACTGTGAAGGGAAACTCAAGGATGAGGTGACAAGGATACATACCATGAAGATGCCACTGGGAGGTACAGTATGGTGGTCAGATGTGAATTTGCCATGTCACTGCTTGCAGACTGGCACCTATCCCTGGCTGACACAAGTGGGCACAAACAGGTCCCAGACCAGGCAAGGCAGTCCTGAGTCAATAAAAATGGACTTGGTTCAGGGTCCTTTTTTTTTCTGCAGTGCAGAGAAACTCGTTGGTACCAGGTGACAGTCATTTCCTTGTGGAAGTTAGTCAGACATCTGCAAGTATTCTGCCTGCATCTGGCTACTGCCAGGAACACGAACTCAGCAATTACAGTGGCCTCACAGACCCCATGGAATAATATACGTGGCAACTCCTCCACTGGGTTTCTTGCATGCCAGGTGCTTGATTTCAAACAGGCTTCCACTTTTAAAGTTTGACGGGGCTGAGAGGTAGATAGCTAAGCATCTCTTTTCTATCTGTCTCAAGCAAATAGGCAACCTGAGCCCAGAAAATAATTGCCTTGCCTAAGGATTAGTAAAACTACAGATCAGCAACACTGGATCTGCATTGTCTGTGTCAGTGTGGGGAAAAAACCAGAGGCATCCCTCTGAGCACTGGAAAGGAAGCCCAGAGAAGTTTTCCAAAATCTGAGAAGGTTATTCACAAAAATCCACTACAGATTTCACTATTCATTTGATTTTGGTTTTAGGCTATGCACAATAGTAAAAGCAAATGTGCAGGGATATAGAGGGACAAGAAGGTAAGATTTCTAAGGTCCATTACATTGTATTTACATATGTTCAAAATTTCTCTTGTTTCTGGACTTCATTAGACTTCTGGGACAATTTCCAAAGCAGAAATCACCATCAACTACAGAAAGGCACAAGAAATTTCGAGTAATTTTCTGCAGCAAATCACATTTTTAAAACTGAAGAAAATTTAAAATAGATTTTAATGTACTGTAATATTTTGTGCCGTGGCAACTGGTCTGTAAGGATGCTTGACAATTTTGATCTTTCTTTATAAGATTTTAGTAAGAGCAATTTTTGTTGTAGGTATCTCCTGAAATAACATGACAAATTTATAAAAGGAGATCATTTCATTTGTAAGAGCTGCAGCTAGTGCTCATTATTATTTCTTTGAACATGGGTAGGTTGGAAGCAAGCTAAGCAGGACATATACATTTTTCTTTGGTTTATGTTGTCTCTGACCAAATGTGGTCTTTGAAGGGTTGGATTGGTCACCAAGAAAGATCTGCAGATGCAGACTGACAACTCCATTGTTTCAAAGGAGGGGGCAGTGAGGAGGAGATAAGATAACAGTCCATGGAATGTCACTGTGACCCTGCCTGTGGCAGCCTGCCAGCAAGCTGAGCACATTTCTAGCTGTTGTAGAGCAACATGCATGGGAGGATGAATGTCTTCTGAATCGATCAGTTCTTTCCATTTGGCGTCTGTGGGCCTAGGAGCAGAGAACTTTAAGTAATCAAATGATGAAGTCTCTTATGTGACAGATGTTGCTCTGAACAGAAGTAGCATTCACACCAGTAGTTGGTAGGTTTCTTGGATTAATTTCTAGGTTTGAGTATTTTTCTCAGATTTTCTCTGCAAAAGTTTTCACTAACAAATTTCAAACTAGCAAGTCTTCAGTGAAAGTATATCATCTAATCAGATTAGATGGGTGAGAGAGAGGTACATCAGAAATTCTAATAGCTATTAAAGTGCACAGAAAGTGGTTAAGGAAAGATTGTGGGGTTTGTCAAAACATATGTACCTGGAAAACAGACCTTTTTCCACTTAACTGTTGTTAACTTCATAATTTTTAAAGGCAGGATATGTTTTTCAACAGCAAAACTTGAGTTCAAATGTGCAGTTTCCCATTGGAGACACCAAAGTCAAAGGAAGAAACAGCACTTCTGAAAATCCAGTCACTGTTTTGCATCCTTCTGTCAAGAAGCTGGTGAAACACTCACTAAGCATTAATTATTTTGGTAGCCCTAATGATTCAGTGGGAACTGCCATCTCCCTGCTTGTATACCTATTATCAAATATGAACATATAGTGAAGAATTTTGCTGTGTAATATGGAAACAAGTTCATTTTCTTGATTTATTTTACCATCTGCTATTCTGAAAGTAACAAGTGCATTCTCCTGAATTCTTTATACTGAAACATTATAGTTACAAATGTAATATTCATACATGCAGTGAGAGGGAACAGTTTATGATTTATCTTCTTATGGGGAGTGATCCTTATTCTGTATAAGTACACATCTCTAGAATAAAACACCACAGAGTGTTCTCCTTCTAGTCAAAAACAATTTATTCAATTTCTCTACACAATAAATGTTTATTTTCATATATCTGATTGAGTATTCCCCACAGAAATTCAACCACAGAGCTGTCAAAGGGACAATAATGGAAATGCTAGCAGTAGAGTATTATGGCATTTGTCCTGCAGCTCAGTTCGTTATGTCTCTATAAGGAATTGGCACACTTGAGATGTGAAATTATGTAATACAAGTCACAATCTAAAAATACATTGGAGTTGAGCCCAACAGGGAGTGTGCATTCCTTTCCATTGCAACAATACCCTGTAGAAAAGTCTTGTGGTTTAGCCTACACATGCAAAGAAAAGTAGATGGGAATTAAAAAGTTCAATATCTTGTTAAAACAATTAGCATTGTCTCACTAAATTTGGTCCAAAAAGGACTGCAACTAAACCCCTTAGGATCATGTGTAGTTAGCAATTTATTTTTTACAAAAGCTGTTGAATTATTTTCTCTTAAATAGATAATGATTTTTCACTATGCATTTGTTAGTAATAAATAACTTCTAACTCGGAAGCTGACAGTAAGTTGGAATTGCTCTCAGTTTTTGTTGCCTGTTTCTAATGAAAACTTAGTTCATTATTCTATATTAGAATTTTCTGTTTCTCTAAGATGTAGGTGTAGATACCAATGTTTAGGTAAAATGACAAAAGCATGTACTTAATGTGAAGCAGGAAGACTCCTACTGAAATCAATTGTATATAGCTTACAAAGGAACAAAAATGTGAGGCAGAGTCTCAGAGCATAACTACTTGAACTGTGCAGGGGATGGAAATTCCATTCTGCAAAGAATTGTGTATTTTCAATAGTTGTCTGTTTCCAATGATAAATAAAACATTAAAATGTCAAAATTTTCAAGGAATTAATATCCTAGGAGGGAAGTTGGCTTGGATCGATAAAAATGTCTTCATTCTTGGTCAGATTTTCTTTCTTTAATTTTACATCATGTGATACAAACATTTTTAATTTCAACTTAAAATTCCATTTTGTAATGAAAACATCAAAGTGTTTTTTCTTTTATTGCAAGAATATAATCCTTTTTACTCCCTCAGATTTTGAAAAATAATGTTGTGGAGGTACTGACAGAATATCTGCCTCATACAAACTTTGATATAGCATCTGTCTGCTCATTTTTTACAGCTCTGTTACGTATAAAATATGACAGAAAGTTACTTCATAATTTTTTCTCTGCTTTTTGATCCTATATCTGCGTATTTCTTTCCCACCAAATTTTAGCCAGCTACAAGCTCCAAATTCTTTTTCTCCAATAGTTGGTAGTGACCAAAGGATATTTTATTGTCAGTTTTGTAAAAATTAACCAAGAAAGGAGGCATGATTCTAGATAAAGGGCAATTTTTTTTATTAATAAGTTATCTAACAGTTTATATTAACTGTTCCTTATATGTTCATTAAAAACAATATTTGCTGTGAAATAAATATTTGCTGTGAAAATATTTGCTGTGAAATGGAACCTCTGAAAATGCAGAGCTGTCTAGGAGCATGAATGGGTATTCAGGGATTCCTTTCAGCTGAAACTTAGGTGGGTCTTAGGTCAGAATAGTCCCACTCACCTGGCTGGGGAGGCAGGTGGCAGCAGAAGGAAAAACAAAGATAGATGGAGTTACATGGAGGAACTTGCATAGGAGGAACCCTTAAGGCTAAAAAATTTCGAATTTAGAAAGAGCAAAGGGATTGGTTTAAATCAGTGCACCATTCCCCTGAGTGCTCTAAAAGGGAAAGTACGGAGATATCAAATTCTCTGTCAGGTAAGGAGCTTGATAGTTAAGAAGTCAATTTGGTTAATTCTAGAAGAGGTTTTTTTTCCCATAGGACATATAAATGACAGTATGGCATAAACCCTCAAAGCTAAAAATGGCCTGAAAACCTGAATTTGTCCTCAAAACACTTTACAACTTTCCCTTTGGATTTTCCAAGTAAATGAAAGGAAGCATCCTTAATTTCTATCATGTTTCAATGTAATGTGGTAATTAAAATTACCATTTTACTAGTTTCATTAGAACTGCCATTTCAAGAGAGGGCTATTATTTCTTGAGTTTTTCTGTCCCTTCCCCAGTTATCTTCTGATGTACTGATAAGAAATAAACAGAAATATTGGGAAAATCATTTTATCTACTAATTTCTTTTTGTTTAAATCAAGATCTACAAACAAATGTATAAAAGTTCCTTTCTGTTTAAGCAGGAAAATTAATTTCAACTTTCCTGCTGGAAAACTGGTTGATTTACACCAGTCTCTCATATAGAATTTTTTTTTTTCATTAAGCCATATTTTCATGTGAAACTATTTTGGTAAAAGTTTCACAGCCTGTGAATATTATTTTTTCCTTTGGTTCTCTGTAATACACACTCTGTATTTCCAGAATTTGGTGAGCTAATACAAATACAGACCTACTACATCTACCTCACCTTCTCCCAGCCCTGCATGATTGCAGTCTCCTGAACTATCTCACAGTTCTGCATTATAAAGCTTAAGTAGAAAAGAACTTAAATCACGTTAGGTATTTATTTGCCAGTGACAGCTTGTTCCATACAATACAATTTCCAGTACTTTTTCCAGTCTGCTTCAAAAATGTCTTAAGAGATGAAGAAACTTTGGAAAGTGTTTTACAGCCAGTTGGAGTTCCTAGTTAGAAATTGTTTCCGGTTAGCCAGAAACCAATTATTTTTTTCATGCCTCAGGTTCTAGTGGCAGTCTGTTGTTTCAGGGTATAGGCAAGTCTTTGCCAAAGCATAGATTGAGGCTGCTGATGGTAAAGAATCACTTTATGCTCTAAAGAAATTGAGGTGTCAAAATCTGAGTGAGGCTTGTGCTGCATACCATTGTCAGCTATCAGGCCAGAGACCAGATAGAGACAGTAACTCCATTTATCACACACTTCTGTTTTCAGCTTCGTTCCACCCAGTGGCATTAACTGTTACAGCAAATAAGGGAGAGCATGTGAACATCTCCTTCATCAGAATGGCATCAAAAGAGGAAGATGCAGTGATCTACAAGAATGGTATGGAATCTTTCTTGTATTGTCTCCTTCTGCTATAATTGTTTCAGTTGAGGGCCAAGTAAGTCTTTTAAAGTTATGGCTGTTGATGACCATGCTGTGCAGCTGTAACAGGCATAATTCCTCATACATTTAATGTTTCCTAAAGGGCTGAATTTCCATATACAATATGTCCTGTCTGTTTCTCTTCCACCAAAATGCCCAGTCCTCTGTTTATATCTCTGCTTTGTTTTTTGTTTTAATTTTTGATTACCTCCTACATCCCTTCATATATTTGCCTGGTTGTTTTTAGGTTGTTTGTTTGTTTTTCTTTCTGGGCTGCTGTGAAAGCCCAGTTAGAGTATCTTTCATTGCATTTCTACAGTTTTTCAAGTGATACTTTGCATTCTTCAGAAGGCTTTTTGAGGCCATTTACCTTCTATTATGCCTTTCAAGCTAAGAAATAAATCACCAGTACTCTGCTATTAGAAAGAAAAAATTGTAAACAAAATCTATCCCTTATTTCATTCAACTACAAGAGTTAGTCAGGTTGTAAATTTTGTAATTTTGTAACACCAACTCTTCTATCTAGCATGGCACCTAAATCACATGTAATCATTGTTCAGCTGTGTGTTGCTCCTGCTTGACGCTTAGAAATTTGTGTGGGTTGCACTCCACCTTCTGTAGAAAAATACAAAAATAGAGGTCACTCTAACTCACAGTGCCTTCATAACCAAATTGTTAAACCACAACAAATTATGATGGTGGGAAGCACATGCAATGTTCTGCTCCATCTTTGACAGTTTAGCTTACAGTGAGCCACAAGGAAACAGGCAGTAAATAGAGCAGGATGAGGTAAGGAAGTGTCAACACACTGCCAAAGAACTCATGAAGTGAGTCAGCCTCAACCCCAGTTACTGATTACCTGGAGCACTTCAACAGGCTGGAAGAATTAATTAGATAAAAGATGTCTTTTAAAGAGGCAAAAGGCAAAGTAGCCTTTCACAAATATCTGTTTCTTTGGACTTAGAGACTCAGCTGTGTCAGGGCACAGCAGACAAACTTGCCATCACTTGTCATTACAGGGTCCCTAGGAAAATTTTGTGATCTCCTGTCACCAGTTTCTCAGCAAAGAACCAGATGAGATACTGGAGCAGGACTGCTAACATCATGGTACTCCCTTAGCTGCGATTCCATCTGGAAATTCAGCAAAAAATCTCAGATTGCCTCTAGACAGTAGGTCAAATTTTTCAGCTGAGGTTGATGTTGAAACATCTGGAAATACATTTCTGAGAAGTCCTGACACAGCAGCTGGAAAAGAAAAGGCTTCTACTATATTTACCTGTTGCAATCTTTCACTTCAGTTGTTTCAAGTACTGCTTCCCCCTTACAGAATCTCACAATGGCTGTCTAGACAAAGAAATGGTTCTGCTAAATAGGGTGTCTTTAACACATTGGCATAACATCTTGGAAAACAAGTCAAAAGAATCGAGCCTTGCTTAGCAGACTGTAAGCATAAGCCTTTCTTAATGCTTTGTTGCCAAGTTTGTTATGCAGCTTTTAACTCAAAAGATACTAGAAAATGCCCCACTGTTTCAAAACAAATCCCTTTAATTATTTGTTCTTTTAATTTAGCCCTGTTTTCATGGAGAATGGTTGTCATGTTCTGTCATGGACTGAACTGACCCATAGTCTTTCTGCTGTTTTGGTTATAATCCTCAGCAAAGTTTTACGTTTCTAGGCTGCCTGAAATTTGACAACAGTCAAATTGATAGTATGTATGGTCACAGACAGCAGAGGTCCTGCCTGATGCTGTTTACTTTCTAAATAATTTAAGAAAAGTGAAAAAAAAAAGGGAAAAGGGGGAAAAAAGTTGTTGCATTTTCAGTGCGACTGTAAGGGAATGTAGAGGATGAGGACATTTGATTCATGAGAGTACCACTGGTAATGGTCATTCGGCCATTTGAGCTTGTGACTCAGAACAGGATCAGACTGTCTGGGTTGTTAATGTGAGCAAGCTGGGATTTGCAGCCAGGAGAAGTCCAGAGGGAGACCTCTGCAGCAGCCTTCCAGTACTAATGGGAGCTGAAGGGAAACCTAGAGAGGGATTTTCGACAGTGACAATGGGGTATGGTTTTAATCTGAATAAAAGGTGTGTTTAGATCAGGTACAAGAAAGAAATTTTTGTATGTGAGTGTAGTAAATTGCTGGAACAGGCTATCCATAGAAGTGGAAGTGTTCAAGGCCAGGTTGGATGGCCCTGAGCAACCTGATCTAGTGCAAGGTGTCCCTGCCCATGGCAGGGGGTTTGAAACTGGATGATCTTTCAGGCTCCTTCCAACCTAAGCTGCTTTAGTGAGTGTCATATGGGCATGCAATAGTCATAAAATCACAGTTGTTCTGTGTGGGTATATTGGCAGATGACTGTTTGTACAGTGTGGATGAGCATGTGCACAAATATTTTAGTGAGATCTAGATGGACCTGGCATCAACCTACTGCAGCAGCCTTGCTCTAACAGACTGGAGTGGAAAGACTCCTGGGGGTCCTGAAGTTCAATGGATGCAGCTTCTCTTTGACAGCAACCAGTGTTCAAATGTTGTTACTTGGTGACCCAGAGCAATGGAAGAAGACCAAATACTATTATTTAACACACACGTATGACCAAGCACAACAATCTTAGAATAAAATAAAAATGGTCTGGTGAAAAAACCTGGAAGGAACAGAAATGTGTTAAATATGGGAAGAAAAGATAAAGCTATGCTGAGTTCTTCCTGCCTTCATCTCCTAAGTAAATCTTTATGCTAGTCAGACTGAATAAAACCAGGTTGGCATTTGTTCTTCAAGTCCAGCCACCCTAGAACCCTTGTAGATTGTTATCCCTTAATTCAGAAAAGACCAAGAAACAAAATGAACACTTCTAACCACTAAGGTCTTATCAAAGCTGACTGTGAAGTTGTTTGTCCTGTTTATCTACTAAATCCCCTCAAGATCTGTCTTCCTTTCTACTTGCACTTCTCCAATTATGGAAAACCAGTGTAGCTAGAGTTGTCAGAATATTCATAATTAATTTTAAAAAAGATTCTGCTGCTTAGCTTGCCCCAGCTGTCCCTCAGTTACCAAGGCAAGCTCATGTATTTATTTAGAGGGTGAATGATGTCTGTCTGTGGTATCTCTGTGCTCCTTCCTCAGGCTCCTTCATCCACTCTGTGCCCAGGCATGAAGTGCCAGGAGAGCTGGAAGTCTCCTATCCTCAAGTTCAACCACAGGATGCAGGGGTTTACTCTGCTAGATATATAGGAGGAAACCTTTTTACTTCTGCTTACACGAGGCTTATTGTAAGACGTAAGTTCTATTAATGTGTGGTGATGATTAACAGTTAAACGTCAAAATTAATCTGAAATGAAACATATTGTACCCAAATAAGAACCAAAATCTTTCTCAACATTTGCTGCTATCAGATTATGTCAGAAGAAAGTTTTGTGCCAAGGGCCTTTGGTACAAGCTGATATTGATGTCAACAGCTGAGAGAAAAAAAAATGCCACCCCTTCAGATTTAAGTTGAGCTCATCTTAGCTATCACCAGGACAGTTAGCTCTTTTCTCAGCATCTCAGCTTTTCAAACACCACAAATGAATAAAAGAGTTAATTCTTCACTGGCTCTCCCTGTTCTCTGTGGTGGGTTATATCCATACCTCACTTATCCTAGGGTTCATCTTTAGCATACATTATTATAACTTCGCAAACTACCTTAGTTTTAATTAGCTCTTAAGGTTCACTCCCTACTGGATGAAAGAATGAGTTGGGATATTTTCCAACAAGCATTCTACATACTTTGCTGCTCATGCTGCTGTGTCCATCAGATATAAAGAAAATTATATTCTGTTAACTTGGAAAGAAATATAAAATTGATGTGAAAAAATAGATAGCTGTTCAAATATCTCACATTGTAGAGAAAATATTTATGATGGTAACACACATTTATTCATGAGTATCCACACAATAGTTCCAGGAGTTGTGAATAAATAAATGTAATGTCCCAAATTTACATTTTGAAGTTACTGCTACCTTACTAATGACAGTGGTCCAGTTGGCTGGTGTGCAGAGTTCCATATAGCTTGTACTTCCATGTATTTTACTGTTTGCTCTAAAAAGAATATTACAACTTGAAGGGTTACTGAATAAGAAGACAACAAATATGTCATTATATTTTTCCACAAAAGGATGTGAAGCTGAGAAATGGGGCCCTTCCTGTAGCTTCCACTGCCCTTCCTGCACAAACAACGGCATTTGTCATGAAGATACTGGGGAATGCATCTGTCCTCCAGGTTTTATGGGAAAAACATGTGAGAAAGGTAAGTAAAAATTATTTTCAGTGATTGCTTATTAGTTTGTTCTCAGTAAAAGAAATTGGCATATTATTGAGGGAAGCATCATATGGAGTTCCTGGTTTTATTCTTGAAAGCTGCAGCATTTACAGCTGGTGCCAGAGATGGGACAGAGTTGTATGTAGATGAATCCTGAATTCTGTTCTGGCTGTTCTTGCAGCTGTGATTTGATTTCTCTTTTTCTCTCACCTAGTAGAGATTATTTTGCTAGGGATAATGAATGTTTCCAACACTTCTTGATCAATATGCACCTGGACAGTATGCTACCTAATATCTCCTAGGCTCCTTTTCTCACAAAAGGCTGGACCAGATGATCTGTGGAGGTCACTTCCAAACTGGGCTGTGCTATGACTCCCTTGAAATGAGTATGTTCAGTGCTGCTGACTAACTTAAATGCATAATGGTACAGGACACCTTAAGAATACATTGGCACTAGGAAATATGCTAGAGATTCCCTGGCTGCTTCTGAAGAAGCTGCTAATGTGCTCACAGGGTGCTTTGCCTCTGTGGGGACATCAACGGTGTACATATTTTTGTGCAAACCTGTGTGTGTGGCAAGTAGTTTGGATTCTGGAAAAATTAGAGTTGGCATCACATTCTTTTGACTTCTCCAAGCATCTTTTGGGTTCATGGCTAAATGTTATCTTTTCATTTGACTGAATTGTTGTGCTGAAAATACTAGAGCTAAGCTGTTGGAATAGTTGGCGCTAAAGCACTCCAGCAGAGCGCTGCTCTTATCATCGAAGCAAAACCTTGACATCAGCAGTTTTGTGTGCATTCACCACTAAGAATATTTGTGTTTCATGGCACTGCTTGTCCATTTTACAGTAGAAAGATTCATAAACACACTTTATTGCTGAATCTGTGTCCCCATAGATCTAAAGCAAAGGTATTGGCTGACAGATCCTCACAGTGAGAAAATTGTTTCTGCTGCCTGTACTCGACTGTTAGAACAGCTGTGGCTTAAGTTGCTGTGGTTGTTAATATATTTGAATGATCAAAGTGCTATTTTTAATTTAAATTCATGTTTTCTCTTGTCTAGTGCAGTATCATGAGAAGCACTAGCTTTTTCATGGACAATGCCATTGGGTTATTCTTTCCTTCTCTCCCTTCAACAGCTTGTGGAGCCAACACTTTTGGCAAAACATGTGAAGAGACCTGTAAAGAAAATTATGGCTGCAGAAACTTTATGTTCTGTCTACCAGATCCATATGGCTGTTCTTGTGCCACAGGATGGATGGGACTGGAATGTGATAAAGGTAGAGTGAAAAAAAAAAGAATGGGAGGATCCTTAATGTTCTGCACACAGGAAATACAGGAGGGAACCAACAGAGAAGAGAAATAGATTATATATTTTACAGTCATGGGAAAAGTTTTTTTCTGTAATGAGACTGAAAAATACTGTAAGACATTTTCTATTTTCTAGCACCTTTGCACTAACTGCAACATATGTATTTGCAGAATGCAAACCTGGGTTTTATGGGTCAGATTGCAAACTCAAATGTAATTGCCACAATCGAGGAACATGTGACAGATTTAAGGGCTGCATCTGCTCCTTTGGATGGCATGGTCCACAATGTGAAAAAAAAGGTAAAGTAAGGTACTAAATGGTTGTTCCCAGTGTAATTAAAACAGATCTTAATGCTGGTACAGCATTACAATTCCAGGCTGGTATTCTTGCTCCACCCACTGCTTTCCAGGAGCATAGACACTTCCGTACAGCCTCATTGTAATACAGTATTTTTAAGCCTGTGACCTATATGTTGCATTTATCAGGATGACATCATTAGATTTTCAAGCTTTACTCCATAGGACTTGATTGATCTTAACATTAATCCCTGACAGAAGCTGCACATCCAGCTTTTTGTATAAACTCATGGTATTTTATCATTACCTACCTCTTGGCTGGCTGCATACATGCCTATACCATGAGCTTCATGACCTGAAAGTGATGACTGAGACATTGAGACAACACCAAAGTTTAAAACTGCTCTGTCTCTCAGGGAGAAAGTTAAGTCACAAAGCTGAACACACCTTGTCTCATCAGATTCAGACAAGGTATTCTATAAGATGCAATCAGCATTTGTTATCTTGGCTAGATAAATAAAGCGACAAATCTTCTGCTGATTTGTGAAACTTTTCAAGGACAAAACCAAATAGAGAAATAAGTCTCTGATCCAACCAGCCAAATTATACTGTTGTGATCTGTCTGGTGTTACAAACAGTCAAAATAGAGAGTAAGGAGGTACTGTACATTCAGAACAAAATGTGTGCATGATTTCACCACGGCTAAATTGCTTGTGCTTAAAATGTCAACAACAAAGAGAGGAGAGGGATTAGAAAAAGAAAGAGGAGTGAACAAAATGATATAAAAACCTTGTCTTTGAGAAGCGTGATTCTTGCATATGCCCACATGAGGGAAGGCAGAACCAGACACCTACACCGCCTGCGCACCTAAACCTGTCTTTTAAAATGTCTGTTGGAAAGGTGACCTTATACTATATATCTTCTGCAGGTTCAGCAGATCTTTCGCCTCAGATAGTGAACTTACTAGATCCTGTGGAACTCAATTCTGGCGTCGAGTTCAAACCATTTTGTATAGCAACAGGGATGCCGCTTCCTAAATCTAAAGAATTCAAACTCTTGAAGCAAGATGGAACTGTTCTGAGGGTAGACTCCTGATCAATTGCTTTCTGCTGTTTCTAACGTTTATATTGACTTTATCTGTAGTTAATGCATACTATGGTTTTCAAGCATAATATGAAATTTTGGTATTCTGGAGTACCCCATGAATTTCTCAGCACATATGAAAATATAAAGTTGACCATTATAGATGCTTTTTATAGATATCACTAAACTCAAAGCATCATTGGAATACTCCAAAATGCCCAAATTTTTCAGGTCCTGTACATCTTTTGTCATTTCAGCCTGATGAAATTTCTACCAGTAATCGCTCTGAAGCCATGTTTAGAATTAATCGAGTCCTGCCTGGTGATACAGGAACTTGGGTTTGCAGTGTTCAGACAGTGGCAGGAATGGCAGAGAAACCATTTCAAGTTACAGTCAAAGGTAAAAGCTTTCTTCAAGTGTCCTTGTCTCTCCAATTTTAAGTACAGCTTTATACTTTAGCATGTCCGAGCTTTCTCTGCACTGCTGGAAAATGCCTGAATAAATATTTACAGTTAGAATATGAACAGAAATCCATTATAAGTAACATACTAATTATGTATGTTGAAAGAATAAGTGTGATGATAAGATTTAGAAGAACACCCAAGGTTTTTTTTAAAATAGCTTAACTATCAGCTTTAGCACATAAAGCCCCATCTATTTTATGTGAGTTTTGAAGAGCATCTTTCATTTTCCTACAGATCTAGGAATTACCAAAATCTTACTGATATAGGGAGCTAAAAGGTTAGTTTAATACATGCATTCTTGTTCAGTTCCTCCTGTGCCACAGTATGCCCCGAGGCTGACAGACAGAGGACATAATTTTCTCATAATTGATATCAATGCTGAGTTACACAATGGAGATGGACCTGTTGTGTCAACAAAACTTCTGTACAAGCCAGCAAAACGTCATCAGTCCTGGATGTCTGTGGAAGGTAAGAGGATATTCTTTAATTCCCTTAAAGACAAACTTCACCTACCAACTGAAACTTCATGTGTTTCTGTTCTTGATTAGCCTCAAAAGACTCTACAATGCATAGAAATTTTGTGACTGGATGTGTGACTGTTTATCACTACACATAATGTTCATGGGGACATGTTACACCAATTGTTGTTGAAAGTGTATATTCACTTCAGGAACAAAAGGTTTTCCCCTCCTTCCTTAGGATTAAGTGCACTCAGTATTAGGCCCAGCTGTTCTAAATTTCCATGTAAATGGAAAAAGCAGTGGGCAGTATGGAGACATGCTGAGGCATCTACCATCTTGCATTGTGTTCATTGTGGCCCTAGTGAAACAAATAACTTACCAAAATATTTATCAGTAATGGTATAGGCAAAATGAAACCTGCTTATGAGTTAGATGACCTCCTCTAGCTATGCTTTCCAATTTTATGCATAGCCTAAAATACTGCAGGAAACATTCCAGGACCTTTAACAACAGTTGTTACTAAATCAGTAAAACCCAAGATCTGTATACAGAAAGGACATTGACTAAGCAACCAGTATTGTTTTTTCCTGAAAGAATGGCAGGTAAAGAAACCTTTGGATAGGGTCGGAGCTCAAATTAAAAATAGTTATATTATACTTTTAATTAGTTTCTCCTACTGAATCAAGAACAACAACAAAAAAAGGAGCCTGTGTATTTTACCTTGTATTTTCCAAACATTTTCTTCCATAACATATTTCAACGCGGGCCATGGCTTTACTTACTTTTGACTTTTATTGTCAGTAAAAGGCACAACTAAAAGACTGGACAATTTGGAACCCAAAACGGAGTATCAGTTCTGTGTTCAGCTGAGTCGGCAAGGGGAAGGTGGGGAAGGCCATCCTGGACCCCAGGCCAGCTTCACAACAGCTGCACTTGGTAAGGGATCACTGTGGTTTCTCACAAATGGGGTATTTCTGCTCTTTTTCTCTGCTGTCTGTTCCCTGATCTCTCTCATAACACTTTCACTTGAGCAAGGAAAGTTGCACTTGAAAACTTTGTAGACTCTTTCAAAAGAATCTCAGGTGAAGGGATATTAAAAAAAAAAAAAAGAGGAAGGAAAACAAAAAACCAAATAAAAAACAAAGGTGAAGAAAACCAGAAAAAAAGCAGAGCTATTATTTTCCCTGATTTAGAGATGAGGGATCTAAGAAAGGAAAAAATATATATTTTGGCTGGCTATGCAACAGAGTTGGATACAAGAATCACTTTTTTGCAGTCCTTCCTCTTAGTTTTAGATCAATTTACTTTAAAACTGAAGATGTTTTAACAAGCTGGAAAGTTTTTAGTTCATTTAGGACAGATCCCAAACTAAACAAACTGAATACAGACATACAGAATAAATGAGGATTGCACCAGGACCTATCTAGCAAGACAACAACTGTTGGCTTCTCACATCTAAAAAGTGCATCTGCAACACCAGCTCATTGAAGATGCCATTTTATTGGCACATCATCTGTTGCTAAGATACTGTGGGACTATCAACACCTCTTAAATGTAACTTCAGCCAAATTATGTGGGATGGCTGAGAGAATTACCCTATGTCACCCCAAACTGGGGCAAGTGGTTGGGAGTAACTGTACCCCTATTTTAGCTTAGATACCAGACATGAAATGTTGTTCCCTGTTTCACTGTGGCTTTTCCAAGGTCTTCCTCCACCAGAAGGTATCACTCTCTTTCCAAAAAGTATGACATCACTGAATTTATCATGGCATCCCTTAACACTGAGGACAGAGGATGATATTCGTGTTGAAGTGGAAAGGAAGAGTGTGAATGACAACGGTGACGAGAGCAGTGTTATTACTCAAGTGCCAGGAAATTTGTCCACCTTGATCATTAAAGATCTTGAGCCTAGACAGCAATACATGTGCAGGGTACGGGTGAACACCAGGTCCCAAGGAGAATGGAGCAACTATCTGTATGCATGGACTTTCAGTGACAGTAAGTGCTGATTCACATCCTTCTGTTTAATTCTTCATGTTACCCCCAGTGATCAGACTAATTGTCACTTGATGACTACATTGAATGTAATCCTTTATTTTGGTAACGCTTAGTTCCTGATGGTTGCTTATGGTTGTTATTGCTATAATTCGGAAAGCTCAGCATCCAAAGGAATTCTTCTGCTGGAAATTGTCAGGAACTATTAATGTGGGTTTCTTTTAAATGGAGAAAAACAAGCTTGAGAATCCACATCTTCATTTCAGTGCCACTCTTGCTTCTGAAACAAGTAGCGTTTTTTCCTCCTCAGAATGATGAGCCATCAGAGTTCACTACTCCAAGCTCTTTTGTTACTCAATTCGGCTATGACAATACAGAAATAGCCAGCACTTAAAGAAGAGAAGATACAATGCAAGGTAAAACCCCTGTGAGCAAAGAGTAGTTAAGTGTGCTGCACTGAAGATCGCCCTTGAACTCCCTGAGTGTGAGCACTGTGCTTTCACAACACCACAACAAACACCCTATCTGAATGAAGTACCATCTGAACACTGTCCATCTGGATGGCTGAGGGGTGACACTGCCCCTACCACACACTGGAAGGGTGGGCTTCTTCCTCCTTATAGGTCATGTAAGGAGGCCCTCACTGAAATCCTACATGTGTTAGTGGAAGTATCAATGGCTGTCATGGGACTCTCCATTTTCCTGAGCTCTGACATCAAACTGCACTAAGAAACACATAAGGGTACTGTTTTCCAGGAGAAGGTACTTAGCTTAATATTCATGGCTGCATCTGCAAGTGTAACACTCACCCTGCTGGTAGTTTTCTGATTAGATTTTTGGAAGTGTTGGTATCAATTTCCTTTCTTTCTAACAGCCTGACAGGTAATTGCTCTCTGAAGCAGTGAAAGTACAGCACATGGGAATTACAAGGGAATGATGATACAGTAAAGAAGGATATTAATCCTTTTTGCATTAACCTGAAAGGAAATATGGTGTGCTTGCATACAGCTCAGAGGATGTGTATCTTCATCCAAGAGAGTATGTTGAATGCCACTCCAACCTCTGCTGAAAGTATGGAACACTGCTACAAGGATGACAGCACATCAAGATCATAAAATTATTGCATTCAGTTACCATAGCTCATCAACAAATTGTGTTTAGAACAGCAAAAGCACCAAGGAAAATGTTTTGTTCTCTGTGGAAAGGAGAAAGAGGTGGATGTACAAGCCAATGCCTTGTGTGTTTGTGTTTGTTCTCAGGAATCCCTCCTGCACCGAACAACATCAGGTTTTCTAACACCACAGACACATCCTCAGTCATCTCTTGGACAGCTGCTGAGGGTCATTCCATCTCCTCCATCATCATCAGCTACAAAATTTATGGCAAGGCTGAGTACAACCAAATTGATATTATCATAAAGAACACCAGCGTTACTCAATATCAGCTCAAGGGCCTCGAGCCAGACACTGTGTACCAGGTTCAGATTAATGCTCAGAACAACATTGGCTTGAGCAACCCGAACACATCATTTGAACTGAAGACCCTTCCAGAAACAAAAGGTTAGTTAATCCACCACACTGGATTTGCACAAACCAGGACTGGTTGTATAAACTTGTTAGCTAAGACATTATCATAATACTAACATTTTAATCTGCGTTTTCTTTTGCTATTAATTCTGACACACAACACAGCACCACCAAAATTTAATTCTTATTTCACTGCATGGTATTGATGAAGTGGTGACATATCCACTAAAAAGGGCTGAGTGATTCAAAAATTGAAGAGCTGCATGCAGCAAGATCATTAGATCACTGAATGCGGCCTCATCTCTGCTCTGACTGAATTAAATAGAATATTTAAGTGCTCTTACACCTGAAATTCAGAACATTCAATGTTTCTGACATTTTTGGAAAACAAAAGGATGTATCCTTAGCTCTTTAAACAGTTTACAAGAGAGGAGTATTCAATTACACATTGCTAATGTATATTATTGCTAATAATTCAAAATAAGCTGAAAATTATAATGAATTTTTTTGTCCTTCCTCAACAGCTACATATGAATCAAAAGGAGGCAAAATGCTGCTTATTGCTATCCTTGGATCTGCAGGGATGACCTGTGTAACAATTCTCCTGGCCTTTCTCATCATGCTGCAGTTAAAGCGAGCCAACTTCCAGCATCGAATGGCTCAGGCTTTCCAAAATGTAGTGGTGAGTTTCCAGCTTTCCTGTGTCAGTTTGGTTATTAACTTTAGCTCATCTTTTCCTGTGTTTTCTTCCAATTTCTTTTTCCTGGCTTTCCCAAACACTGTCTTCTCTTTATGTGTGCAATTAGTACTATTGTAAAGCTTCTCTAGTGACCCCAAAGCTAAAGCTAGTCGGGCACAGTTACACGCTAGCAGGTAGAAAACTTGACTTGAAAAAATGTTTGCAGACCATTTGCTGTGCTCTCTCTTCTGCCTTGTCACACTTGTGTATGATAAGTACCAAGCCAGACAGAATAGAGGAGCCTGTTCTGCCTCTATGCCTGATTTTGAAAACTACCAAATATTTAATATTGCTTTTGAGCATCAGCAGCTGCTGATACATGTTCATCCATTTTCAACCTGGGGACAGTACACCAGGGATCTATCAATGGCAACATCGGAGTTTTGGCTGTGAGGAAATTGCTGAAGATTTAAACATCACATGGAGATATCTCTCTATACACACATATTTCTTTGTATCTTGCTGCAGTCTCTAAATCACACTCCTTTCTGCTGCTTTTCTCTGCCTCCAGAGGGGAACCTGTGGGGCAGAATGAAGCTGGCCCAAAGAGTTCCTTCATATCTAAATAGATTTTTTCAGAAACAGGGGTGAGGGCCTCACCCAATTCTATGATCAGTTTGCAGGCCACATAGAATAGCTTTGTCTCCTAGTCCTAAAACTTTTCCCACAGCAGTATTTCATGAGAATGTGTAACTGAGGAGGAGATGTCTCCGTAAGAATGGAGGAAGATAATTTCCTCTCTCTCTATTTTCTTGCTTCCTCTTGTATCATCTTTCCTGCTCAGCCTGATCAGCACAAGATTTAATTAAGCTTAATATGAGATAAAGCTTAAACCTGAGACTTATAGCTGGTTTTGAGAACTGTTTTATCGCATTATTTTTGCCCATGTCCTTCATCTTCAAAATGATTATAAACTGTTCAGGAAGCCCAGATCTAAAAGGATCAATTTAGAAGCCTGATTAATTTTGTGGATCTGGGCAGAACTGCTTGTTGCAGGTAAAGTAGATGTAACTGTATAATGTACTCAGTCTGCACTACGTGTAAGAGATGGATTGAGCTCTGTGTGTGTATTTGTGTGTGTGGTGTGTGTGTGTAGATGAGTGACCATAGGCATTTTGGAAATGTAATCAGGGCATTGCTCAGTGAAGTAGAAATCACAGTTAATGTCATTCTTAATTCCGTTGCAGAGGGAAGAGCCAGCTCTGCAGTTTAACTCAGGTACTCTCACTCTGAGTAGGAAGGCCAAAAACAGTCCAGATTCTACTATTTATCCAGTTCTTGAATGGAATGACATAAAATTTCAAGATGTGATTGGGGAAGGTAACTTTGGGCAAGTCCTGAAAGCACGCATTAAGAAAGATGGCTTACGCATGGATGCTGCAATAAAAAGGATGAAAGGTAGTAAAGACCAGGGATTCTGTGACTAAAGAGTTTTCTTGATTGTGTATTTCAAATGTTTCTGTGTCATACAAAATGCTTAGCAGCCCTCTTTTAAAGCTAAAATAAATATTCAAATTTGCTAATTAAACTGTATCAGGTGTCACTAGGCCAAGATTTGTCAATGACTGTATTTCTGATGGGTGAAGTTGGTTTCCATTCCTCCTCAGTGGTTGATATCATTAGCTATCGTGTATTTTTCAATTCATAGAGCAGTATGAGCTTCACGTGAGTTCATCTGCAAGGCAAGATGCATTGGATAGACAGGAGCAGAGAGCATGTCCTGGGGCACAGCATTAGTTCATCTAGTTCAGTATAGCTGTTCAGAGACAACTGCATCAAAGCATCTATATATGCACATACCGTGGTCTTTTTCTTCACTGGGCATGACAGCTACATTCCAGACAGAGCTACAATGTGTACAATACCGCAAGAGTGTACATGTTTTATTGTAATTCACCAGGTCATTATCTAGGCAAATTGAAAAACACTTTTAAGTGTGATGATTAATTTAAAAATAGCCAATGTCTGCATATCGGCAGAAACAATCAACAGCACACATATGGAAGGATTTTTAAGCAGCCCCTTTTCATAAGATCTGCTACAACATTTTACACTCTCAGGTAAGAAGGAGAGTGATAGGGTGTGTTAAGATACTTCCTTTCTCTGCAGATAGCTTCTATGGACACTTGTTTCTCACAATTTTTCCCTCTGATTGAAAAATCCTGTTTTTTTCTGTAAATACTAATGTACCTTACAGTTTTTCTCTTTCTTCTGGAGTTGAAACAGCAATAACCCAAGCAACATGGAGTCCTTATAATTAAATAATGCATTGTTATAAACTCAGTTACAACCAAAACACAAATGTGTGCTTTTTTGATTTTCAGAGTATGCCTCAAAAGATGATCATAGAG
Organism: Pheucticus melanocephalus; assembly: GCA_013398405.1. Taxonomy (NCBI): domain Eukaryota; kingdom Metazoa; phylum Chordata; class Aves; order Passeriformes; family Cardinalidae; genus Pheucticus; species Pheucticus melanocephalus. Next base: position 8,237 of record VZSJ01005128.1, on the reverse strand, counting down.
ATTTTGCTGGAGAACTTGAAGTTCTTTGTAAACTTGGTCACCATCCCAACATCATAAATCTTTTGGGAGCATGTGAACATAGGGGTAAGATGCTATTGAATGCATGTATTTTAAAAATTAGTTTAAAAGCCCCTCTCACAATATAGCCCACACAGTCCAGAGAAACACTAGCAGGCCCCTGTGCAACATTTGTTAAAAGGTCAGATAAACTTGTGTTTAGATCTACAAGCCCATATTAATACCCCAGAAATGATGTTCAACACTAGCTCTAAATTCTCCTCTACTTCTAGAAATTAGCCTGTTTGACATTTCACTCCAGTGTTTATTTCCTTTTTTCACTCAAGGTAGTGTAAATTTCCCAAGACTAATACTGACCATCTCTTACTTTGTGATATGCTCACTATCTGATGTTTTGTTAGGATATCTTTACCTTGCTATTGAATATGCTCCCCATGGAAATTTACTGGACTTCCTTCGGAAAAGCAGAGTACTAGAGACAGACCCAGCATTTGCTATTGCCAACAGTACTGCATCTACACTTTCCTCCCAGCAACTTCTGCATTTTGCAGCAGATGTTGCCAGAGGGATGGACTACTTGAGCCAGAAACAGGTCAGTCTTCAACTCTCTACCCACTGAAAGCATGGAAAATACTTTTCCAGGGAATATGCACTTTAATTACATGAATTTTTAATTTTAGCTTCTATAGCACACACTGAATGAGATTTATTTTGTTGTCTCTATTTAAACTTATCAAATATTATGTCATGGAGAATCACGGAAGGGGCATTAAAACTTAAAACAACATGGTAGTTAACTGCTTTCATTTTCAGATAAAGTTTAAATGTTCTTGGTAGTGACATACCAAGCCAATTTCTTTGTTTTATGTTCTTATTCCAAAAGGTTGCAATTTTCAATATAGCTGTAAATGAATACATGTAAAACTCAATTATACTGATTCCCTTCTTTTATTACATTATTACATTATTATTATTACTATTATTATTATTGTTATTACTATTAGTAATATTGTTATCATTATAATCATCATCATTATTTTAGTTTATTCATCGAGATTTGGCAGCAAGAAACATCTTGGTTGGAGAAAATTATGTTGCAAAAATAGCTGACTTTGGCTTATCAAGAGGTCAGGAAGTTTACGTTAAGAAGACCATGGTAAGGATCAAAACAAATTGATACAGTCTGTTTTCTTAATTTTACTTTCTTATTTCTTTATCTGTGTTTTCATATGAAGAAAAATGCAAATTTATGGGTATTACAGAATTGATTATTTAAATTTTATTAATTACCATGTAAAATATGCATGCTTATTAATATACATATAAACACATCCACTTGTAAATAAATCCTATACCATGTCTATAATATAAAATTTAATTTAAAATTATTTATATGAATATCAATGACAGTAAAATACATGAGTCAAGCTGGTCTAATTCTATTGAACAAGGCCAAAATTAGCAAGAAGGTAACCAGACATACATCAGGATGTGTCCAGAACTAGTGCTTTGGAAGATCTGAAAGAAGATATGTTATAAGCATCATGTAGCTAAAGACCAGAAATAGCACTGCATTGTCAAGGCAACATGATGGTCAGAGGCATCATCTGAGTTATTATTTACATTTCACCTTGATGCTGATTGGATAATTCTTTTATTAACTTTCATGTGAACTGTTCCTTTGGGAAGCAAATAATATAATCATAGGATCATGGAATGATTTGTTTGGAAAGGTACCTTCAACACCATCTAGTTCCAACCCCACCTTTCACTACACTAGGTTACTCAGAGCCCCATCCAACTACTCCTACATCCACAACTTCTCTGGGAAACCTGTTCCAGTGTCTCACCACTCTCACAATACAGAATTTCTTCTGTAAAACTGCTCAAGTTTAGTAAGTTTATTTATTTGATAAAGTTTACTTGCATAAAGTCAGTTTTCACTAAGGCAACACAAAATGATTGTTGGCATACAAACTGCAATATTTCTATACCAGCAAGTGAAAAATAAACTTTCATTAAATAATTTCTAGGGACGGCTTCCAGTGCGATGGATGGCAATTGAATCTTTGAATTACAGTGTTTACACCACAAATAGTGATGTGTAAGTATGTGTTCAAGTGGGATTAAAATATATATATATATTTTTCCATATGAAGGAAAGTTTGACAACCAGCATGAGACATCCACTCAACTCAAAATACTCAGTAGTAATGTCACCATAAGTAAGCAATGGAAGCAAAAAATAAAACCCATAACAAAAACGTTACTTTTATTTCTTCCTCAGAGTCTGATCAAGTTCTGTGTTCACAAACTACTTGGATGCGCTCTGCTACTTTAGCTGTACTTCTTATTCAAAATTTGAGACGTGATGAATATTTGGGAAATCCAGAAAAAATTTGTATTTTATTTAGGAATTTAGAAATTGTATTTGGAAAAGAAATTCTGTCATTTCAGTATTTGCTGAAAGCTCACAATCTGATAAAGGTCTTTGGTTGACTCAGAGTGAATTAATTTTGCTAATTTCCCTGTTTTCTGATTCTACAAGCCCCATCATTATACAAAACTTTATAAAAAATACAGAAAAACATCACACCTCCCTGTGTTCCCTGAATACTAGCAAAACTACCTACCATTTAAAAATATTAATTCTTGTTACACTTCATAATATCCCTCTGTTGCAGATGGTCATATGGTGTCCTCTTATGGGAAATTGTTAGTTTAGGTAAGTATCTGAATTTTGTACTGCACAAATAAACAATCTGCACCAAGGCAGCTCTATTCACTCAGCCTTTTAAAAAAATATTGCTTCACAATAGATTTCAATTTTCTTTCTGTTTTATTCTGCTACATTTTATTTAGGTTCAGTATGCTTGGAAATGCAATTGTCAAATTTTCAATCCAGGTACCATTTTAAATGAGAAAGAACCATAATGACCATGTTTTCACTACCCTGTAAAACCCAGGCCATACCTAAATATAAATTCCAGGATATCATATGATATATAGCCTTAGTACAACATGCTTTGAGTTTGGTGGGTGGCTTTTCCTCAGCTTTCCTGCACTTCAAATCAAGACTTATATTTTAATGATATTGCAGGGTGGGGAAGTAATCACCTCCTACTCCAAATATTAATGAAGAAAATTTTTGACCATTAACTTTCAAATAAAATTTAGAGTTCATTTCTGCAGATACCACTACCCATCATGACTGTGATACAGCCTTGCACCACTCAAAATCATTGTGTTACACCTCTCTTGTGATTTGCCCTGGAGATGTGCCCATGGTCTGCTGGCCAGGAGAGGCTACTGACTGAGGTGCACATTGCCAACTGGACTCTGAATTTCTGATTTGTTCCTGGCTTTCCTTACTAAATGGGTTTGCACTAGATATGGATGCAGTGTGGAAAATCAAGAGTCTAAGCAACCAAATACCTACAGAAAGGGGCAAAACCAGCTGACAGAGCTCCATGAGTCCATACCAGATCTTATCATTATGATGCTAATGAAGGAATGACTTGCTCAGTGACATTGAAAAAATATTTTGAATACTATCAGATCCTGGCCCTCAGATTTGTAGAGAAGATTAGGCCAGCCACACAGATGAGAAAATTGGCACTTAATTTTACTTTTCTCCTCCATATTGTGCATCAAGCAGCAAGGAAGCATCACAATAAAAATGTAGCTTCAAAATACCCCCTAATTTTGGATTAATTTAGCTGTTACTATGTTAGTCATTTCAATTTCTACTATGAAATTAAACTTTTTTTTTATTAAAAACTGCTTCTATTCATGACAATGGTTAAACTTTAGGTGGAACACCATATTGTGGAATGACATGTGCAGAACTATACGAAAAACTCCCTCAAGGGTACCGACTGGAGAAGCCTCTCAACTGTGACGATGAAGTGTGAGTATTGCCTCAGAAAAAAACCAAAAAATAAATAGAATAACAGCAACCTTAGCTATAGAAAATAGAAGATTTCTACAAGAAATTGGCAAACAATTTTTTTTTACTGGAAAATTTTAAAACTACATTAAAAATTTAAAAAGTGCACAAAACGTAAAAACTACATTAAAAAAATTTAAAAGTGCATAAGTCCTTTTGTATACAACATACAATGTTAATTTGCCATGAATACTTTCTCAGGCTCTCTGTTCCAACCAGTTATCCTGTTCTTTACACAAAACACCAGGGTTTTAGCTCAAAGAGAGCTTTTTGATTATTCCAGAGTAAAAGAAAATTCGTTTGTGACAGCAACCAACTATGGAAAATATAACTTCAGCTATGTAGAAAACCATTTCCCTCTGAAAAGTGGAATGTCCACAATCTTTAAATTATCAAATATTTGTAACTTTAACCTATGTATCTAAACTATCAAATGCTGGTGTTGGATTTTTAAAGGTATGACCTAATGAGACAGTGCTGGAAAGAAAAACCATATGAAAGACCATCATTTGCTCAGATACTGGTGTCACTGAACAGGATGTTAGAAGACAGGAAGGTAAGAATAAAACTCTATTTTATGTAAATATATATACTTACAATTATATAAATAATTAGGCTATGCATAATTTCAATATTAGGGTTCTTGAGGTAATGCACCTTGCATCACATCTTCTCTGCTTATTTCCTTTCCAGACCTATGTGAATACTACGCTATATGAGAAATTTACTTATGCAGGCATTGATTGCTCCGCTGAAGAAGCTGCTTAAGACAGAAAAAAATCTTCACTCATCAATGATGTATTACAGAAAACCAAAATTCAATCTGCTGGAGCCCAAAATGTGATGTGCTGTGTAGAACTGTGTATAGCTCTAACTATATATAATACAGCAATACTGTTTTACCACAGTTATGCGTGTGTATATCACACAGTGATATACATCTCTGTCTTCACAGGCTGTAGAAATGTATATACTGTCCAAAGCAGGTATAGACTAAAGTCATGAAATCTGTTGTTTCCTTCACAGGGTATTCTTTTTTCCTAGATACATGTAGATATAATGTCTACATACATATTGTAATGCGTTAAGTATTGACATCTTAGAGGATTTTTTATATCTTCCAAGAGCTACTCATAGCAAAGTGGTAACTTATTGCAGTATTCCATATACATTTCATTGTGTTTGAAACAAAAATACTGGGCAGTTGCAGTGCAACAATGCTAGTCGTAATCCAGTGTGCTCAAAGAAGATAATTAAGACAGACTCCTGTTTGAATGCAAAAATCAGCTAATAGAAGTAATCTAGTCAAAAGTTCTGTTGACACTCGTAAGATAAAAGGCATGCTATTGTTCTTTCATTGCCTAGCATGACTATCAGTTTTTGCCCATATGCAAAGTATACATATATTTTGAAGTGTTTAATGTTATCAGAGGCAGCCATACAGCAATATGCATGAAGCATAGTGTTGAGGAGCATACTACATATCGTAAAACACATTTTTACAACTCGCCTGGATATACATGAGACTTACTCAATTTGTATTTCATTTAATAATTTTAATGCATAATTATAAATTACTACCTGTTATATACAAGCAGGGCTTACTTACTTTTGTTTATTTTACCCTTTCATTCTGTCTGTAGTGTGGTATGGCCTCTTACAAAATATCATACTCAAATGCTTCAAAACAGTGGTATTTGTCCTGCCAGAAAAGTCCCAATCCTTAGGTAAGACAAATAATGGCAGGATTGGTTTGAACTTCTGGTGTCAAGCCAAGCACAAAGGTTTTGGTGGATTTACCCTATCCAAATTTCACATAGTAGCCAACTTCATGTTTTGCACATATGTCCCCCTCTTGCCCTTGACTTAGCAGCTCACAACTGTCCATCAGACCACAATGATGTCCCAGATGGGTGCAACATGTCATCCCCTCAGACTTGGAGAAAGATGCTTGAGAGAGTGCAAGATTTCTCCTTCTGATTCTTTGTGGATGGGTATGTGATTGGTTACAAGGTGGGGGTATCACAGCAGAATATAGAGTAACATTAATGACATACACCAGACTGACTCAAATAGAATACTCCCTATTAAAAGGGAATAAGCCAACAAACAAGGGTGCTGAGATGACTTGTGTGGCCTTGAGATAGGCAGAACTTGCACTGTAAACCAGGTGCTAGATGTAAACTAGGAGTTTATTGTTGGGGATTAAAATAAATTTACTTATAGAATATAAAAAATTATCTGTGTAGGTTTAAGTTTAATTGTAACTTGCTTTCACCTTAGCATGAGAGGGCCCTGCTCAAAACTTAACGTAGGCGAACTTTAAATGAACTCTTATCATAATGGCTAAGCAGGGGAGAAAACAGTGAAAGACTGGTTATTTTCAGATAAGGGCTGAGACCCTGGAGGGTCCCAAGACTGCCGCAAGCTGGAATATAAGAGCAGTTGATGGCACACAAACCTCATGGAGAATCCAATGAGGTGCTAGAAGACCCCAGACCATAAATCACCATAGGACTAAGAGGGTCATGTAGGGCACACGACAAGTGCGTGAAGGTCGGGTGCACAGACTGTAAGGGTATAAAGGCCCAGGGATTTCTTTGGTCAGGGTCCCTCCCTGGTGGCACCCAGCTCAAACTGAAATAAACCAGCTCTGCCTTAGAACCCAGGGTCTGATCTCTTCTTTCAAGTCTACACAGAGCAAACAGGTTCACTGGACCAAAGCACAGTTGTGACAGTGGTCACAAGGGCTCTTGGATGAGGGAAGAGATGTAAATGTTGACTCCATGTTCAGAAGGCTTGATTTATTATTTTATTATATATATATATATATATATATATATATATATATATATATATATATTACATTATAACTATACTAAAAAGAAATAGAAGGAAAAGGTTTCCTCTCAGAAGGAATAGAAATTTCCTCTAAGAATAGAATAGAAAAGAATGATAACAAAGGCAGCTGGCTCGGACAGAGAGCGAGAGCCAGCTCTGCTGTGACTGGTCACCAAATCCAAACATCCACAGGAGACCAATCATGGATCCACCTGTTGCATTCCACAGCAGCAGATAACCATTACTTACATCTTGTTTCTGAGGCCTCAGCTCCTCAGAAGGGAAAAAATCCTAAGAAAGGATTTTTAGTGAAAAGATGTCTGCGAAACACAGTTCCAAAAATAAAAAGAAATTCCACCACATTTTTCAAAAGAGACTACTTAGCCAGTGGTTTTTGAAGCATGGGCATTGCAATTTGCAGGGTAAGTACATTCTTACCAATCAGTGAGGTGACTAAGAATGTATCTCCACGGGTGTTTTCTAGACTTCCAGGCAAATGCGGCTAAAACCATCTGCTGGAACTGCTCCAATTTCTGTACAGAATTTTTCAGAGGTACAAAATGATTCTCATCTCATGCTCTCACACATTTCTTACAAGCAGACACAAATGACTATTTTGCTACTTGATGTGAACATCTCCATCTGCAGCAATTTTTTACCTGGAACATTATATCACATAATTAAAGCATCAGAGTGTCATTCATCAACTCAATAGCTCTTAATACTGCCTGCATTTTAAGTGCTTAAGTCTCACTGTAAATTGTCCTGAAGGACAATTAGGTCTCCTTATAAATATTCTTTTCATATTCTTTTATATTGTAGCATGTAACAATTTTCTACATTTCTTCCCTGGACATATCCATAGGGAACTGGCTGTAATGGATGTAAAGAAAGCAAGACAAAACAGTTTAAACAGAATGTGAAACTTAGTAAATGGTGGTGCCTGGAAACCACTCACTCAAAATGGACAAGCTCCATCAGAAATGGGAGATGTGAGGCAGAGACTAGTTAGACAGGCTACAGGAAGGAGGGTTTAGGGAAACAGAAATGACAGCTGTTCCAATATTTGGAACCATCATTCCCTGTTGTCTCACTTTTTAACAAGTTTTTCTGTCCTTTATAAAAAGAAATTCCTCAGAATAAATGGCAACTTATCAAACCTGCTGAGCTGAGAGGCTTTTTCCCTTGCTGCTGTAATGAAGGCCAATTTAGCAGCATTACCTAACACAGAGATAGAGAGAGGGACCTAAAGCAATTTGACTTTGTGCCACTTAATCTCAAAGGTCACCACTCTCAGCTCACACAGATGGAGGAGACTTGTGTACTCCCTATTTGCTGTGTTGATGCACACTTGGCTGGCACAGCTTTCCTTGGTGGGCAATAACAAGCAGGGACAGTTCCCTCACAGTCGTGCAGCCCAGAGATCTGC
>VZSJ01005127.1:0-15307 GCA_013398405.1 Pheucticus melanocephalus | reverse complement strand
GTGCTGAAGCCCTTCCCACATTCCTGACCCTCCAAGGGCCATTCACCACTGTGGATGTGCCGGTGCCTGATGAGGACAGAACTGTTATTGAAGCTCGTCCCACATTCCAAGCACGTGTAGGGCTGTTCCCCACTGCGGATCATCTGGTGACAGATGAGATTGGAGCTCTGGATGAAGCTCTTCCTACATTCCCCACACTCATAGGGCCGTTCCCCAGTGTGGTGCTAGGTCAAGCTGGAGGTCCAGCTGCAGCTCTTCTCACATTCTCAGCACCCGAAGAGCTTCTCTCCATCAGGAAGCTGCTCATACACCACCAGCTCCAAGCTCCAGCTGGATCTCTGGCTGCCATCCTGGCACAGGGTGGCTCTTTCCTCCTTGGAGCACCCTGGGCTGGGTTTGGAGCCCCTCGTTCTGCGAGATCTCTGGGGTTCTTCCTCCCCATTGGATTCCTGCACTGTGAAGCTGCTCAAAACAGCCTCTTCCACGAGGTTCTGCCATGGGGATTTATCCTCCTGGTCTCCATCCTCAGCTCCTTGTCTGTGGGAGGAAGGACAAGGAGAGGATGGGATTTGCCTCCATGCCAGAGGAAGGGGAAGGAGATCTCCCCAGTCCATCTCTGGAAGGACGATGTCGGCAGTGGGGCTGTCCTGCAGCCAGGGGCGATGCTGGGCTGGGAGATGGAGGGGGAAAGGGGCAGTGACATCCTCCTCACCTGCCTGGGTGTTCTGGGGCATCTTCCTTTTCCTTTCTGCCTGCTTGTTTGTCCAGGCAAAGTTTGAGAAAGGGAAGTGCTGTTTTGGGGGGAAGCAAGATGAGAGTATATTGGGTTGGGAGTTCCTTCTGCCCAAATCTATCTGTAGAAGTTACCAGGTACCTTGTGTCTATAAAAACCTCTGAAACCCCAAGATTCAGAAAACACTCCCACCCAGGAGTTCCCCCACTCTGGTCTCTCCTCTTTGGGGTCTCCTTTGTGGGCTCCCCCCTCTCTGGGCTGCCAGAGGTCCCGGGGATCCCAGAGGTTCCCCTTCCCTGGGCTCCCCAGTTTGGTGTCAGAGCGGCTCCAGGGTCTCCCCTGTTGGGGTCCCTGTTTCAGGGGTCCCCCTTGTCCATGCTCCCAGTATCTCCAGGCTGCCAGAGCCCCCCCCTCTCTGGGGCTACGTTTCAGGGTCCTGAGGGTCCCTCCTATCCGGACACCTCCCCGCAGGCTGCCGAGTGTTCCCCAGCTCGGGTACCGCCACTCTCCACTCTCCCAGGCCCTGCCCCGCCAGTACCGGCCATCTGTCACCTCAGTGCCACCATGGCCCTCGGCTGCCCCACAGCGCTCAGCCCTAGCAGCAGCTCAGGGTCACCGTCCCTTCAGCGCCACCGCCCCCTCAGCCTCCTCAGCCCCCTCTGTCTCACCGTCCTTCAGCAGCTCCTCAGGGGACAGTGCCTGGGGCCAGCGGCAGCTCCCACCGCTCCAGGGACAGCCGGGGCTGGAAGTGCTGCTCCGCCCGGCCCGGCCGCCAGCTCGGAGCCAGCACAGGGACAGGGGACACAGGGGGCACAGGGGGAAAAGCAAGAGGTGAAAAAGGCAGCCGAGGGGGGGAAAAAGCTAAAAAGGCAGCCTAGGCCTACACAAACAGCAATCTATCCATCAATCTCTCCATCTAAACATTCCTATTCCTCTTACTATATAACTATACACATTTATAAACGTAACTTCATACATACATATAATTTTTACTCTACACATATAAAAATCTAACTCTGAAAATCTATAAAGGAGTTATAGATGGTTTTTTGAGAACAAAATTTGTAATAAAATATAATTATATCACATCTATAACTGTATACATATCCACATTGAACTGTACAGATCTATCAATATATGTCCATATAAACAGAACACTATCATCTATAAATGGAACTATAACCACTAATAAATAGAACCATAGAAATCTATAAACATATCTACAAAGAGAGGAATTCTACCTGCCTGATGGTCACAGGCTCTCCCCTGTCTCTTCCTGTCATGCAGGGCAGCCCTCCTGGAGATGTTGGTCAGATGGCATCTGGGAAGCAAAGGGAACACTCAGTCAATACTGGCCCTTCTGCACCTTTCCCTTGAGCAGCAATTGTCCTTCTACCAGAGGCTGTCAAAGATGGCCTGAAGGGCAGACTCTCACTTGGCAATTTGAAACAATCTGCCCTTAAAAGAACAGGGGCCATTCCAAGTATTCAAAAGTATGTTTCAAAACATTGAAATATCTCGATAAAGTCTCAGCCCCCGCAGTGCAAAGGGCACCCAGGAGAGCTTGAAACACAGACAGTCCCAGCTGCCACAAGGAAGCCCAGCCTTGTTCTTAGTCTGTGCTGACAGAGAGACCTCAGTCCTCACTGAAATGGCTGAAGCTGAAGGTGCTGGGAGCTGAGTCATGAACCAGCTCCATTACCTGGCATCTACAAACTGCCCTTTGCAGTGAGCAGCAGCTGTTCCAACTCGCCCATCAGCTCTTCCAGCTCTGGCAGGAAGGGCTGGGAGGGACAGAGCTCCCTACCAGGCCTGCAGGCTGCAGAAGCTTGGCTAAGGAATGGATCCAGAGTGCTACCTCTCTCCTCTTAGGCCTCCCTAATCAGGGGTTATTCAAGCTTTTCCTTTTGTTACTGGAGTTACTGTGATTTTTCAATTGGTTGGCCTCTGATGCTCAGCTCCTTCTTTTTCTTGTGGGTCAGGACCAATACCAGCAGACTGGTATTACATTTAGTCAGCGATTTGGACTTCTACCCTGACTTTTTGCTCTTTTTTCCCCCCTGCTCCTTCAAGAGTCGGTCATCCTGGCCTCCCCTGGCAGCCTGCAGGAAATTTATCCACCAACTTCAGCACAAAACTGGGACACCCGGCTTGGTGACACAAGTCCCACAAGGTCAGGTTTATTCCCTGCTCTCTTGCCCCAGCAGAGGACTCAGTGTCAGAGCCTCTGGAGAAGCGTGGAGGGCAGGGCTCAGGCAGCTTGTGCCAGTGCAGGGTTTGAACTCAAGGCACCAGGAAGCACCAAGCCTGCTCAGAGCAGCCATCTCACAGCTCTCTAAATCAGTGGGGGCTCTGTCCTTACCAGGCTCCCCAGGCTCCTGGGAACTGTTCCTGCAGCTCTCGGTGCCAGATGAAGCTTCCTCTGCTGCAGGTCTGTTCACAGGCTGCCCTCCTGAGGAATCAGGGGCAACACCAACATTGTCCTGAGCAGAAAAACAGAAAGGAGCCCAAAGATCACTCACTATTTTGCTGGAATCACATCAGGGATACAGTAACTCTCCTTCTCCACTCCCAAAGGACATGGAGCACAGAGGAGGGAACACTGCCCCCAAGGTTCACACGACAAGCCTTTTAAACTCAGGATTAAACTCAGGGGGCCAAGGTGAAACTGAAGCTCTTACAAAATGACCTTTGAGACAAAACATGAACACAGAAAACCAGAAGACACCAAGTGAGGGGACGTGCCCCCACGCTCTGACCCTGCCTTATCCCAGAGCTGTGAGAAATCAGCCAGCACAAAGCCAGGGGCTCTCCTTGCTGCTAGCTCGGCTGCCAGCAAGGGCAGAGCTTGCTCCCAGCCCTGCCTAGGGCTGTGTGCTGCAAACCCACAGGCAAAGCACACATTTCTGCCTGGGAGTCTCAGCACCCCCAGCCAACCCATCACAAGGTGCTTGCTGCTTCTTGGAGCCCTCTGCCGCTGCCCCATGTGTGTCATCCAGGCAAACATTGATGCACCCAGGGTATTTCCAGGATCACATTTGTGATCAGTGGCAAAAATCTGTAAATGGTTAGGGTAGGGGAAAAAAGCCAACCAAAAAGACAGGAAAAGCCAGACAACCAAGTAGTGTTTCTGTTCCATTGAGGAATGAGGCACAATGAGGCCCACAATGAGGCACCTGCAGACTACCTTTGGACACAAAGATATTCTCACGATGACCAGTTCCAGAATCTCTTCTGCCATTGTCCGTCCATCAGAACCCTAAAGATTCTGGTTCCGAGCCTGCAATGTTTCACAGAATCACAGAATCACAGAATTTCTAGGTTGGAAGAGTCCTTTAAGATCATCGAGTCCAACCCATGCTCTAACACCTCAACTAGATCATGGCACCAAGTGCCACGTCCAGTCTTTTCTTAAACACGTCGAGGGATGGTGACTCCACCACCTCCCTGGGTAAATGATTCCAGTGTCTGACCACTCTCTCCATGAAAAACCTCCTCCTTAGTTCCAGCCTGTATCTCCCTTGGCACAGCTTGAGACTGTGTCCTCTTGTTCTGTCGGTTGTTGCCCGGAGAAAGAGACCGACCCTCACAGCCACCCTTCAGGAAGCTGAAGAGAGTGATAAGGTCGCCTCTGAGTCTCCTTTTCTCCAGGCTGAACAACCCCAGCTCCCTCAGTCGTTCTTCATATGGCTTGTGCTCCAAGCCCCTCACAGCCTCGTTGCTCTCCTTTGGACACGCTCACATTTCCTTTTATTATGGAATAAAACACTTCTCTAAACTGCTGTGTGTGACTTTACAGAAGACAAAAGTCATGCCACTTGAGAATAAGGTATTGGTAAATCCAAAAAATCCCACTCCCCCCCTTGAGTCATAATCACAAATGTACTGCAGGCAATGGGTCAGCACATCAGCAGAAAGAGAGGCATTCTTTGGCCAACACGTGTAATAATCTGCAAAAGGACAGAGAGCTGCAGCTCCAGCCCAGCCCCAGCCACGGCTCTGGCAGTGCCTACATGCACGGCAGGGCTCACACAGCAGCAGCAGCTGCAGCCCAGTCCTTGCTTTGCCTTGGCCTTCCCACCCAAAAGAGGCACAGCCCACATCTGCTGCAGCTGGAACAGAGGCACCTCTGGCATGCCCCTCCCTGCACGGGACACTTGGCCTTCAGTGCCACTTCTCCAAACGCTCTTCTCCTCTTTCCCAGCAAGTAAAACCTCTTCATTTATTCTTCATCTCCTCTTTTAGAAATTTTTCTTTTCCAAGAATAATTCAATAACTAAATAATGATGAAATAAGTTCAATTAAAGACGCCTTTGTTTCTCAGCTATGTAACAACATTCAAAAGCTCTCAGTCCAGCCCCTTTTATCCCCATCCAATGGAATTACCTGAGCAGAGGGAGATCTTTCAGACAGGGACCTCCTGATCTCCTGAATCATTTTCTCTACAGCAACGCCTAGATCTGCTGGTGGCCATTCCTCCTCCCCAGGTGCATTCTGTGCTGCACAGGCTGCACTGCCAGCGGGAGCGCTGGGCCCTGAAGTGCCCGGGGTGGCTGCAAGAATCCAAACACATTGGTCAGGCTCCACAACATGGCTGTAGGACACAGAGCTCTAGTGCTGCCGTGGATCAAACATCACGGGAAGCACACAGCAAAAGCAGGATTAGAATCTTTTGGCCTCCTAGGTGCCCCTTCCTAGTAGGCTTGACAACTTCTGGTCGAGAATGACAGAGCCTTGTGGAAAAATAATTCAAATGGTCACTTTTCATAACCTTTTGGAAAAACAAGGCTACAACTCTTTTCCTACCTCGTGGGTTGTAGGCTGGGGGCTGCTGCTCCCCGTGGAGCTGCTGGAAGCTGCAGGGCTGGATCCCGAGAACCTCCCGCTTGGCTGGAGGAAGCTGCTCCCCGTAGAGCTCCTGCAAGCAGCTGTGGGGCCCCTCCTGCCCAAGCTGCAGCAGCCGCTCCCCGTGGAGCCCGAGGAAGTCGCAGGGCAGGATCCTGAGTGAGATATTTTAATGCCTTTATTAAAAGTGATCAGCTCAAGGTTGGGAGGCTCAATGGGTCCGCGGCCTCTCCGTTGTCACTCCCAGGGTGACTCGGAGGAGGAGGAAAGTGCAGCTTTGTCCCCTAAAGGGCAGAGCTGGGGGTCCCATCCTCACAGGGGCAGTGGGTGTATACCCCAAGTTACAACTTTTGGGTTTTGCCGTCTCAGGGTCTTGGCTCCAGCTGAGGTCTTTGCTCAGGGCGAGGGGCAACAAAGGTTTTCAGCATCTCTGCAGGCTCAGTACTTGGTTCCTCACATGCAGACATCACTCTGATCTCTTAATATCTGTGTTGGCTCGTTGTTTTTGGGGTCTTTTTGTAACTGTGATGGGGTGACTTTCCCATGGCATGCTGGTTCCAAAGTTATTTTGCATGCCCTCTGACGTCCCCCCTTCATGTCCCCTCTTTTCACTGTGAGATGGGCTATCAACCTGGCTTTTAGGCAGGATGGTCCTGATACAAAAGAAGTAATTACTGAAAACGACGGGTGATTACAATAACAAACAGGTAGAACTCTACCTTGACAGCAACTTAACTTCTTCACTCTGCAACCTTTTTTTTTAAAAATTGGCAGATTTTTTTACTTGTAACAGTCCCCCCTCTTTTTCTTTGACTGAGCTTAAACTTAAGCTCACATCACCTTGCAATTTCTGACTCATGAGCATCATATTTCTTTAATTTTTTTGTATTGATTATAAATTTCTTGAGCAGTCTGGTAATCATGGTTACTTAACTTTGTTACTTTTCTTGGTTTCTTCAGGTTAAAATTTTTTGAGATCTTTAGGTTGGTCTGCACAGCCAATACTACTATTTTAATTAAGCAGGGAAGTAAGCATAGTAAAAAGATCAATTTTCCAAGTATACACACTGAGGAGAGCTACTTTTTCTCATAAATCCTTTTTGAAAATCCATAGGTTATCCCACCAACTGGAATCAAGTGTAGGAGTTTGTTCTCAGTGATTTACATATGCTAGTTTTTTATTTCGTTTGAGTTGTTTCTAATGATTGCATTCTTTATTGCTAATACTGCCTGGAGCCTGATGATTCTGTTTAACATAGATGTCGGGGTCTGAACTTGGCTCTTACAATTTTGGCTTCTCTCAATTTCTGTTGCACTTTGCCTCTTCTGTTTGGTTTCTCTTAAAACATTGTATATAGGAACTCCTAAACTTGATCCAGTTTCTTTGGGTAATAAGAAGAAAGCTGGTTTTATCATTCTAGTGGTTCAGCTGCCAGACCAGTCTCCTGACAAGTTAGTGTATGTTGTAATAGCAGAGATCAAAACCAGGTGTTTAGGGCTTTCCTGAAATGTGTTATTAGTTTCTGTTGGGCCTTCTCAATTTCTACACAGTTTTTTCATTTTCCAAAAGAGGTTTATCCCTGTTTCAGTACACTCATAAAATTCATATACTTCATGGTAGATACATTTGTCTCGTTTCTCAAGAGACTCTAATTTATTTGGATATCTTGGGATCCACCGGGTAGCCAAATTCTTTACTGCTAAACACCTTTTACAAACCATCTTTCTTACCGCTTTTACAATTTCTTTTCTTTTTACTAGATCTACTAAGCTTGCTTCAGCAGCATCACATTCAAAGCACAACCAGGCTTCTCCTACAGGGCACTCCCCCAGGAATTGCTGCCTAAAAGTGGCAGTATTCTGGGCTATCCCATACATTCTCTTATCTTCTTGATAAAGGACCAATTGGGAGAGGTTAACACAATTAGGGTTAGAATTGATGTGGACTCTAGACAAGGAGCTCACTTCTTCCTCCTCATAGAGGGGTTGGTAGCACTCACTGCATGGCTCTCCTGGGCTCCCCAGAGCACCACCAGCAATTAGAGCCATCATTACTACCCTTCCCAAGAGTCTGCTATGGGTCATTTTGCACAGCCTGCCACCCGGCCTTGCCTCTTGGGGAATTTTACTGAGAAGAAACTTCCAAGCTCTTTAGAGTCTCTTCTACTCACTTCTCTGGTTAAACCTCTCTTGGTCTGTATTCTACTAATTTTGGTTTCTCCTAGGGGAGTGCTCTGTAGAGGATTAACCTGGAGTCTTTGGAACTAAATTGGGGGAACTTAAAAAGAATTAATTATTAACAGTCTTTAATTTTTTACAAACTTATTTTTAACACAGAACTGTCTTATAACACTTTAAGATATGTTATGGCTCTGATACTAAACTCTTTTCCTATACAGTTCATAAGTCTTTTTGACTCCTCCTTCTGAGAGTCAACTTTAAGTCTTTTGGTCCTTTTATAACAGTATATTCAGGTGAATTGACTCGTGATGTGGTTCTCTTGTCCAGTGCCCGGAGGTGAGAGTGGTGTGAAATCTGGTCCAATGCCAGAGAAAGAAGCTGATGTCAAATCTGGTCCCGTACCTGGGGGTGAGACTGGCCCTTTTATTCTTGTAATGTGAGTCCCACCCTTTTCTCTGGTCCACACAGCTGAATTAGTGATGAGGAGTACCTGAAAAGGGCCTTCAAATTTAGGCATTAATGGTCCAGTATTCCATGATTTTATCAAAACTCAATCTCCTGGGCTAATGTTATGAACTGGCGTGTCAAGAGGGGAAGTTTGGGGGGAGGTATCCTCTTTTTCTAAGTCCTTCCAGAGTTCTTCCAATTATCTCTAAATACTTTCTGGTAGCCTCTTCTCGTTCCAGATAGTCTCCTGTGCTATAGGGTGTTAACAAGAATGGCAATCCAAACATTGTTCATAGGGTGAAATCCTTATGTCAGACCAAGGTCTTGTTCTGATGTGCAAAAGCGCTAGGGGCAAATACTTCAGCCAATTCATTTTTGTTTCTTCAATCAATTTAGTTAATACATTTTTGAGAGTTTTGTTCATCCGCTCCACCCTCCCAGAACTCTGGGGGTGCCACAGAGTATGTAATCTCCATTTTATTCCTAAAGCTCTGATTATATTTTGCAATGTTTGGGCCACAAAATATAGACCTCAGTCTGAGTCTGTGGTGTTCACCATTCCATATCTGGGGATAATGTTCTCCAGGATTACTTTTGCTATGACTTGGGCTGTTTCCCTTTTAGTCAGGAAGGCTTCCACCCAATGGGTGAGATCATCTACTATAACCAGTAAATATTTGTATCCCTGCACTGGGAGCATCTCAGTGAAATCTATCTGTATGCTCTGGAAAGGTCTTAAAGCTAATTCTCTCCCTTCAGGTGCTACTTTTATCATGACTTTTCTGGTTCACTTTTTGACAAATTAAACACCCTTTTGTAATTGCTTTTTCTAGGCCATATACACCTATGCATAGGTTATTTACTAGGAAATGATCACATAGTCCTTGGACTCCCCAGTGAGCTAAATTATGTTTTTCTTTTAGCACTGTCCAGGCCAGTGCTTTGTTCAAAAACACCTGTCCATCTGAGGTTAACCACTCCCTGCGTTGCCCTTGGTGTGACTTTAAATCTTTTATAGCCTTGAATTCTTTTTCACTAAATATGGGTTCTTCTCTTCTTTCTCCCTTCTCAGGTGTAGTTTCTGCTTTAAAAATTTTCACTGGATCTCCTGGTTCTAAAGCTGCTTCTTTTGCTATCTGATCAGCCAGTCAGTTTCCTCTAACTTCAACTGTCTCCTCTTTGTTGCCCTTTTATATGGACCACTGCTATTTCTGTTGGTTTCTGTAGAGCTTCTAATACTGATCTGACCAGGTTTTCATGGGCTAAGCTTTTTCCTTTTGAGCTTAGATACCCACACTCCTCCCATATTTTCCCAAATGTGTGAACTATCCCAAATGCATATTGGGAGTCTGTATAAATGGTTCCCAGGTCTCCCTCCAGTAAGTCTAATCCACTTTTCAGGGCATATATTTCACAACTTTGGGCTGACCATTTTGGGGGTAGTTTCCCTTTTTCATCAATTTGTAAAGTTTCTCCATCTATGATGGCATAACCTGAAGCCCTTTATCCATCTACTACCCTTGAAGAGCCATCTATGAACAAGATTCTTCCAGTTGCTAGAGGCTGATCTTCTAAATCCTCTCTTTTGTTTGGAGGTTAACCAGTTCAAGGTAATCATGTTCTAAATTCTCTATAGGCTTTCCCATTAGAAATTGTGCTGGATTGAGGGCATTGGATATGATAAAGTCTAAGTCATCTGTGTTCATTAGTATTATTTCATATTTTAATATCCTGGCATCGGTTAGCCACTGCTGAGCCCTCTGGCTCAGTACTGCTTTAAGATCATGAGGAGTATGTACTTTAATTTTTCCTTGTAAGGTCAATTTTTGGGTCTCCTCTATCTGGATAGCAGTTGCTGCTACTGATTGTATACACACTGGCCAGCTGCTAGCCACTGGATCTAAGAATTTGGAGATGTAAGCCACAGGTTTTCTGCAACCTCCCCACTCTTGAGTTAGTACACCATAGGCTATACCTCCTTCTGCACTCACAAACAGGTCAAAGCCCTTCCTGAGGTCTGGTAAGCTTAGGACCAGGGCAGAAGACAATTTGTCTTTTAGGCTCTCCAGTTGTTGGTTGCCAATATGGCATCTAAACCATTTTCCGTCGGCAGTTTATTTACAACACGAACGGGACGGGACACTCTGGAGTCAGGTCCTGAGAGGTTTATTTTTCACATCAGTCTCATAACATTGTTTTACAATGGAGACAAAGAGATGTGACCTTCTCACTGGTTCAACAGAATGCCAAAGAAACTTAACATTACAACAGAGCATAAGACAGTCTCAGAGTAGGTTTCAGCCAATCACATAGAGAAAAAGCATATTGACAATAGTTCCATCCAATAATCTTAAAGCATACGTAATTCCGGTTAAAACAATAACAGCTTATTCTCAACACAATAGCTTGTTCATAAAAACCTAAGCACAGAGCTTCATTCATATTTAACCTTCTAAAATATACATTAAATAAACTTGTTGCAACTTAGAAGGCAAACTAACATTGGCCTATTGTTCCATCTCTCACGTCTACACTGCAGCCTAGAAATCTTTTTTGCTGTTTTAGCATCTATTCCCATAACTTCTGCTTAAGCCTGCTTTCTTAGCTTTCCTAAAACCCTCTGATTTTTATGGATCCCAACAGTTGGTCATCTTCAGCTGTCCAAATTAGGGGATCTGGAGCTACTAATTTACTGTATAAAAATTTTACACTTTGCGTGTATTGATCTAACCATAACTTGCAATATCTGAACAGTCCCAGGAGTTTTCTCACATATCTTTTTTTTTGGGGCTGGGAGAGCTAAAATGCCTGAAATTCTGTCAGGGCTTAACTTATATCCCCCTCCTATTATGTGTCCCAGGTATGTTACTTCTGATTGCACGAACTGTAGCTTTTCTTGGGAAACCTTTAGTCCTTTCTCCCCCAGAAAATTCAAAAGCTTAATGCTAGTTTTACTGACCTGATCTTTTCCCTGACACCATCAGATCATCAACATACTGCAGGATCTGTACTTCTTCTTCAGGGACAAACTGTTCCAACAAACCCTCCAGGGCTTGTCCAAAGAGGTTGGGGGATTCAGTGAACCCTTGTGGTAACCGGGTCCACCTTAGCTGTTGTCTCCTTTTTGTACTCGGGTCCTCCCATTCAAAGGCAAACCAAGCTCTACATTCCGTTGCAAGAGGACACGCCCAGAGAGTGTCCTTCAAATCTATAACAGTGAACCAAGCATGTTCTCCTGGAATTCGGCTTAGGAGACTATATGGGTTGGGCACAACTGGATGTCTGGCAATGGTCCTTTTGTTGACTTCCCTCAAATCTTGTACCAGCCTATATTTCCCTTCAGCTTTCTTAACTGCCAGTATGGGGATATTATGCCATGACATACAGGGTTCCAAAATTCCCTCTTGCACCAGTTGTTCAATAGCTATGGCAGGCCCCTTCTTTCCTTCTAGGGAAATTGGATACTGTTTAACCCATATGGGTGAAGTATCATCTTGCATTTTTATTGTTATGGGTTAACTATCTAATAAGCCCCACTTTCCCCCTTCAGCCCACACCTCGGGGTTTATCTCTGTGACATCTCCTTGGGATAACTTCATTACTTGTACCACCATCCTTCCTTCTCTTGGGACAACCTCAACCCCCAAATGAACTTGCACATCTCTTCCTAACAAACTTCTTTCTAGCTTAGGCAGATAAATAAAATAGGCCTCACACTGTCTTGAGTTTCTGATTATTTTTACATCTTCAATCACTGATTGCTCTAAATGGTTTCCCTTCAATGCCTAACACTTCACAAAATTTTCTCCCAATTTCCATACCTTTTAGTACTTTGTTGAGACAGGACTTATCTGCTCCTGCATCAACCAAAAATTCAAATTCTTCATTTAGGGGTCCCACCTCAAAGTTTACTAAGGGCTCTTCTAGATGTTGCATTGGGCCCCCTAAAGTGTAGAGCCCTTGACACCCCTAATCGTCACCCCTAAGAATCCTCCCTAAATTATCTTGTTCCCTGGCTATTGCCTCATCAAGACTGAGCTTTCTACAAAACTTCCTGACATGTCCTGTCTCTCCATAATAATAGCAGCGCCGTTCATTCAAAGGGACTTGAGGTCTCTCCATTCTCCTCGTACCTGTCAACACTGGCCTATCCTTGCTTCCTCCTGGTGGTGGACCCGCCCACTCTTTTTGTTACTTTGCTTTCCCCTACACTTTCTCTAGCTACCGAAACCATGATCCTAGCCTTGGCCTTTGCTTTTTATTCTTCTCTGCTTAAATACACCTTCAGTGCTTCTCTTAATAACTCATTTATGTCCTTTTCTTGCTAATCTTCAATCTTTTCCAGTTTTCTCCATATATCAGACCAAGATTTGGTAACAAATTCGACCTTTAGTAGCACTTGACCTTCTGTGGTGTCTGGGTTTATTTTAGAGTACAATTGGAAGTTTCGCTTTAGGCGATTAAGCCAAGTAGCAGGAGCTTCATCCTTCTCTTGTGTACCCTCAAATGCCAATTTCATATTAGTTCCTTTGGGAACTGACTCTTTGATCCCTCGAATTATCATATTCCATCATGGCCTTCCTCCCTTCCTGATTAGGGTTCCAGCTGGGATCCATTAGTGGCAATTTCTGTTCACCTGAGGGCACCTGGGGTCCCGGATGGTTATCTTTCTCCCAAATTCTTATGCTAGCTGCTCTAATCATCTGGACCTCTTCTGGGGAAAATAATATATTTAGAATGGAATTCATCTCCCCCAAGTGTAGATATTCAGTCCTAAGAATTGATCCCCTTGGTTGGCTATGCCCACTGGGTCTTCAACTAAATGCCCTAACTCTTTCTCGAATCCTCTCACCTCAGAAGCAGTTAGAGGAGCATTCACAAAGCCAACACCTCCCACTACTCCTCCCATAGGAACTTCTCTGAGGGGAAAAAGTCTCTCTACCTTGGAGGTCTTGGATCTGGTACTACAGTACGGCCCATCTTCAGATGCCAAACTACTAATTTGAGAGATATCAGGATTACCCTAAACTTTCTGCAGATCAGTAGGTGTATTTGGTAATAACTGTTTACCAGGCAAGGAGGCATTTGTGTCTCAACTAGGAGGAGGTAAAGGGACAGCAATAGAAGGGGGAGAAGAGATTGGGCGCAGATTAGGTGTAGCTGGAGAAGGCGTGGAGAATGCAGCAGGTGGAGTGGGCACTTGTGGTGGTGTAGAAGGAACTGGAGGAGCCAAAGGGGGTGGTGATGGAGTGGTTACTGGGGGAGATACCGGGTCTACCATAGGGGAAGCCAAAGAGGTAGAAGAAGGAATTAGAGGAGGCAGTAATGAGGTGGCAGCCAGGGGAAAACTGGATCTGCCATTTGAGGTGCCTGAGGAAGAGGATTATAAGGTGCAGGGGCATCAGGAGGCAAATAATCCAGGGGGTCCCATATTTTTCCAATTCCAGCATCCCCTCCTTCATTCCCCTCTTTCTTCTTCTGCACCTTACAAATTTGCACACCTTCATCCCCAATAGCACTCTTTAACCAGCAAGCTACATACAATAATTGCTCAGGTTCAGTATTTCCTCAAGCTGTCAGGTAATGACTCAGCTGTTGGCACATCTACTTATCCTTTGTCCCACACCAAGGCCATCCTCCTTGCACCTCTAATTCTGGCCAGACTTCTACACAGTAGTGGATCATCTTCACCTTATCTAATCCTTCCATGGCCTCTATAGAATCCCATTTTTCTAACAGTTCTCCTAAGGGACTATTGGGAGGTATATTCCTCAATCTCTTGCCTGTCTTTTTACTATTAGACCCTCCCATTTTTTGGGTCTCAACAAAAAAAATCCCATAGGTGCCTCTACTGACAGGTAATCCCCAAAAAAATCTTGTTTGAGGAGCTTCAGCCTCCTCCACCAAACTTCAAAGTTGCCTGATGCTCAGGACTTTATACTGAAACAACTGCCCAATCTCTTGATTGCCTAACTTTACAATGTCAGGTCTTATATCTATCATGACTTAAAACCACGAAACCCGGCGTAAGAGCCCGATTCATGCCTGACTCCCCTCTGTCAGGAAAAACAGCTGCCTGATTTCTAGTTTGCCTAACTTTCCAAATGTTAGGCCTTACCATACCAGGACTTAAAAACAAACCCCAGCTTCCTTCGCTGGCATTTGTGCCTGACACCTTTGTCAGGACTTAATTTGCCTGCAGGACTTGTGAGCTTGCCCGAATCCTTCTTGGGACTTGCAGTCTGCCTGACTTCCCTCTGTCAGGACTCCTGGGGGTGTGTTCCACTCATACAACTATTTCCTCCGCACACGCGGAGGGGGGCCCTCTTTAGTCATCTCAGGAGATGACTCACTCACGCTGATTCCATTCGCTTCCCCCTGTTCCTGGCTGACCCCCTTGCAGGAGTCCAAAACCATGGTACTGGGAAGTCCACTCTTGCTCTGAGGGTCTGAGCTGCCGGCCCTCATCTCACTCACACTCCACTTGCTCGCCCCCACTCCTGCCACCGGATATTTCTCACCAGTCCAGCGCTCCTCCACGTCGCTGGTCCCAAGCCGATCTTCTCTGGTCCTGATAGCCAGCTGTCCTGGAGGTCCAAGATGGCCAGTCCTGGTGTCCTCTTCAGGCGTGGCTATCCCAGATGAGATCCCAGCTGAAATAAACAGGGCAGGAGACTTTTTCTCCTTTTAATGCCTTTATTAAGAGTGATCAGCTCAAGGTTGGGAGGCTCAATGAGTCCCCGGCTTCTCTGTTGTCACTCCCAGGGTGACTTGGAGGAGGAGGAAAGTGCACCTTTGTCCCCTAAAGGGCAGAGCTGGGGGTCCCATCCTCACAGGGGCAGTGGGTGTATACCCCAAGTTACAACTTTTGGGTTTTGCCGTCTCAGGGTCTTGGCTCCAGCTGAGGTTTTTGCTCAGGGCGAGGGGCAACAAAGGTTTTCAGCATCTCTGCAGGCTCGGTACTTGGTTCCTCACATGCAGACATTACTCTGATCTCTTAATATCTGTGTTGGCTCGTTGTTTTTGAGGTCTTTTTGTAACTGTGATGGGGTGACTTTCCCATGGCATGCTGGTTCCAAAGTTATTTTGCATGCCCTCTGA
>VZSJ01005124.1:0-60929 GCA_013398405.1 Pheucticus melanocephalus | reverse complement strand
AAAAAAACCCAATGAAAAAGGCCCCTGAGGACTTGGATATTTTGTGAAACTGAAAATTATTTTGCTAACTTTTCAGTTTTCCTCTTTATTTTCTGCTATTAAGTCATGGAATAAAGAAGAAAATTGCAAATATCTGTGGAAGACTAAAAACCCTATTACTTTTACGAACAAAGATGACAAGAAATGAGGCCATTTGGTGAATGTCTCTTAAGGAAATTATTTTTCACTGCTAAATTATTTTTGCATAATACTAAAATATTTTTCCGTTAAGAAATGTGGTCTAAATTTGATGGAGGAGTAGTGAATGCCACATAGTAATGGGAATGTTTGGATCTCTAGTAATTTGAGGCAGGTGAAGGTTGATTTGAGGCCGGAGAATGTTTTTTGGTGGAGTTATTAAATATGATTATTTGAGCTAATAAATTCTGAGTTGAAGTGGATTATTTCTGTCCTGATTATTTGTTTTCAATTCTTGTATTTCACATTGAATCAAATACAGATTTTTTTGGTATTAAGACAAACAGTCAAATATCTTGGATACTGTAGCTGAGATTAATAACATGATTGCCAATGAAGAGTTCAGAGCTGCAAAATAATCGAGATTACAAGATTCTAGAGCTCTACCCAGGGTAAATTCGGTCATCTGGCACCGTGAAGTAGTATGGTTGTTGTAGTGTAGCCCCTTGCCCACATCTCCAGCTTGTGAAATTTAATCATATCATGCTAGATAATCAAGAATTAGAAATTTACTTGCTTTGATTGGCACTGTACCTGAAAATTGAATAGAAATAAAGACTATCACCTTTCTTTCAAATAATGTTGATAGAGACAAGAGACAGAAGCTTATGTGCCTCTTCTGTCCTGACTTGGAATGTCAGAAGGATGTACTGGTTAGAGCTGTGCTGTTCTAACCAGTGTGTTGCCTGAGAAAGTTCTCATATGTTTGATTGTGTTTGAGCATAATCAGCCAGATCAGGAAAAATAGAAATTATTTCACTTCAAATGTGAAGATGAAGAGGAAATCTTTTGTACTTCTTTTGTAGAAGTAGACTAGTGAGTTTGGCAAATACTTTTTTCAGATATGTGTATAAACAGGACATGAAAGGTAACTGAGAGAATGTCACCACCTTATGAACAGCCGGAGGAACAGCGGAGTGCAGAGCTGTCACTGTTCAAGGGGAGATGAGGAGTGCACTTACCCATACTTATGGTCTAGTGCATATAGCTTCTCTTTTAGCACCTCACTTCTTCTGCCATGTTCACACTATATGTTAGCATTTTTGTACCATGGATCTATTGCTGCAGCTCTTGTATTACTGCCTTACCCTTTGAGGTTGAACAGGAGAGGATCTGGTCATCAGCTGTTCACCTCTTGTCCAGTGCATATAAGGCAAAGGCGATGCTGATTTCTGGGTACAGTCTGTCCCATGAACTTCTGAGCGTTGTTGCCAGCCAGTTTGTCAAGAGGTAGGCAGTGTCAGACCCTATTTTAGACTTACTTCCTTCTGAGGATTCTTAGGTGTCTTCTGTGGCCAGAAATGCGCCTGTTCCAGGCTGGATGCAAATTGTTCCCCACTGACTCGTGTGGCTTTGGTTTGTCATACTAAAGTTTAAGGAGAAAGATGTTTAGAAGTAAAAATTGATGTGCATGAGCAGAGCAGAAAGGTAAACAAAAACATGAGTTTGGCAGTGGTTTTGGTGTAGTGTATAAGTTTTGGTTTTTTGTGAAATTATGGCTAGCTCAGGATACAGCACAGGGGAAATGCATTTTCCTTTTTCTGCAAATTGAATATTACCGTGTACTGGGCCTTTGCAATGATACAGTGACTAAGGAAATAGATTAACTGGAAAGCTGTGAGTACTTTTGGTCCAACATACAGAGGTGAGAGCATGAGTGCATTCTGACTGTGCTCTAAATCCTGGCTTTTGATAAATTTTCTACAGAGCATTGTACTCCATGTGTTGTGTTGGTGGTACTAGTTTCTTCTGTTACTTTTGAAGGAATGGGTTTTCTGAAAGATGAGGATTCTCTACCCATGGAAGCAGATTTTGCTTATGTTTAAGCTGTTAAATACATATATGCTTTCCCACAGTGAAAGCCACCTGATGTTCATAGTAGTGATGTAATACCCATGTCCTGTTCTAAGTGATTGTGTGCAATTAAGACAATCATGTAATGTCTCTTTATTACCTTGTTCTCCAAATTGATAAGGTGTTTTTTCTAGTCTGCCTAAGAGTTGTTTTTCTGAGTGTCTCTTCTTAGAGTAAGTCACATTAAAAGGATTCTCTATCTAAAATCAAGAACAGTTGATGTTTCCTGCCTATAGATCTGACAAGCATGTAACAACATCATTACAGGAATCTAAACAACAATTTTGATGTAGTTTAGAAGTGGAACTTAGACCTCTTATCTGTGTTTCTAACTGTGCTTCTCAGATAGTATTTAAAATCAATTTATTTTTATTTTTATTTCCATGCTACAGTTTTGTTGTAGGAAATCTTTGTAGATATTTCAGTAGTCAAGTAAGAACTTTTATTTTGCTATGTATGTAGATTTATTGCTTTTAGTAGTTAAAACTAATAGACTGGCTGGCCCGCAAGTCTTTCTTGGTGTGTGTCATACAGTTAAAGATAGTTTTAAATTTTTTAGCCTGCTCAAGAATTCATTATGATATTTGTTAAAACTTAAGATATAATTGCTTTGAAGGTATCTTTCTTCTGTGATTCTATAGAAATACTAGTGATGGTCCTGCAGCCCTCAGATGTGTGTACAAACACAGCCATTCACCTTTCTTCCTCCTTTGGTATTCCCTGATAGCCAAATGGACTTGCAAGTCATGTATATCACAGTCTTAACAGGAAGCTATGACAGCCCATTCTTCCTTACAATCTTTTGTAGCATCAGTGTGAAACTAAATATGGTGGGGTCAAGGGGCACTTCCTGATTTTATATATTAAGGGAGAAAATGGAGGAAGCTTGCAATCGAAGATAAATGTGATAATTTGCAGCCCATTTCCATCAGGCACAGTAATTTTAACACAGCGCTCGTTACCTTTCCATCCTCCATGTCCTGTTGGGATGAAAGCACCTACCTTTTTGTTTTGCCACTTTTTTCCCTGGTTTTCAAGAAGAGAGTAAATTCATGATGTAGTCTTTCTGAAATGTTCTTTCAGGTCCTGACATGAGAAAACACTTGCTTTAAATTTGCCAACTGTTGGAAATACACCTTAGTAGTCTGAGAGTCTGGAGGGATGGGCTGAACTCATGGAGTGGGTGAACTTGTGTTCCTGGTACTTCTCAGTGAGGCTGATTATCCCATGCAGAGCTCTGTGTTGCTGTAGCAGAGCCAGCTGGAATGTTGTTCAACATCCCTGCAGGCACAGTACCATAGCTGAAAATCACTACAGACAAAACTCTTCCATCTCGTACTGAGGAGGTATTTTATTGCACAGATTTGAAAAACCTAATACTTAAATTTCCTTCAGTATTGCCCTGCTTCTGGATTTCTTCTAAATATCCCTTCCTTTATTCTAGTATGATAGTCATTTTTGTATTTTTTTCCTAGCAGTTTATGTACTAAGTTGCAGAGTTTAGTTGAGTTACTTAATTTATGAGGGTTGGGATGTTTCCTTTTAACAAAGCAAATCCGTGTTGATTTGTTGTATGCTCACACACACTGGCCTTGTAAATAACTAAGAAATTTTCTTTTGACTTTTAGAACTGGTTGTGTTAGCATTTAGTGTGGGCATCTAAAGTGCTACAGTCTAAAGTGATAATTTTTTTCCCAGACTGTGGTAAACAGAAATTTGGAGATACAGTGCTACTGTTTTCCATCCCTAGCTATATGGTTTGCAAAAAATGAAGATTGGTGGATATTCTTCCATCTCAGTTCTGCAGCTTATCATTAGGAGTTAGTTGGTATCTGTAGACGGGAAGAGAATGGCTGGAGTGGTGAAGGTTTGAAGGTCTCCTTGCCTGTGCCATGTCTGTGCCATGGATTTCAATCTGGTGTCTCTGCATCTATCTGTGCCACTGTTTCCGTGTAACTGCAGGTCACTTTCATACTTGTCTCTGCTTATTCTAACTTTTGCTTATTGTTCATGTTTATAATGTGGATTTGACGTGGGCAGTGGTTTTCTAAGAGTGGTATTTTGGAGACGATGAGGAACAGTGTGGAGAAATGAAAAGAGAAAGCCATTGCTAATAGGTATTTTTATTACATCTTTTCACTTTCCATGTAGCCCATTCTTTAGAGTTGCTGGGTGACTGTGCAGCAGTATGAATGCAATGTCGTCTTAAATATGACATCTTCAATGTCATCGCTAATGTTCTTTTCATGCATTGATTCATTGCTGAATCAGGAGAGAAACAGTAGTTAATTTTATATGTTGTATCCTTGAGGCTGATCCAAATACTGGGCTTCACTGGCCTTCAGGATATTGAGATCTTGTGTGTAAACATGAATAATTTTGTTTGGGGAAAAGTTCTTTTGTTTTCAAGTGCTTGAAACACTGCATGCAACTGGTTTGTGGACATTGGTGTCAAAAGATACTCATCTCTTATGGAAGGTTGTCCAAGGAGGTGGTGCATAAAAAAAACTGGAAAGGAAAAGACCAATTTAATTTTTTCCCTGTTTTTTTTTTTAAGTTTATTTTTAACTGAGGCAGCATTTAAGATTGTTTTTCACTTATTAATTTGTCTCTGAGATCTCTAGTTCTTTGTCCTGGTGGATCACAAGTGCCAAGATACACCTTTGGAGCTAGGAACCAGAAAAAGCTTTGTACTTTGGGCTTTCTCCATACCAAAGGAAAAGGAATGAGAAAGGAAACTAATGAACCTGTGCAGTGAGGAGTGATAGGATGTGCAGAAACCTAGGATAATAAGTTATTTTTATTTAGAAATTCAGTCCTGCAGCAACATTTAACATGTTTTTTTATATTGTGGTCCAAAGTTTTGTTTCCTTTCTACATGTAATGAAAGGCTTCTCATGAGCTGGTGCTCTGTGGTACACAGGGATGTTTGTCACTGTTTGTCATACAGGCAGGCTTTACAGTGTAAGATAATTTTAAGGTGTGTTTCACAGTAATGCCTGGGCAGCTATGAGAGATTCCCTGAATAGCTGCTGGACTCAGATTCTAGTCTGAATGCAATGATTTGACTTGTTATATAAAGTCAGTTCTTAAAAAAACAATGTAAACAAAGGGAAAGGATTCAGCTTTGCATGCCAGAGCACTGGCTTCTTTGGAAAGGATGCTGGCATTTTCCAATAGGTTTTAGCAGGTCTTGTCTCTGCAAGTGAGACCCAAAATGTTTCATTCTACTTTAATAAAGTTGATTCCTGATTACAAGCAATCTACAAACAATTGCTATTGCCAGTGAGGAGAAAGGTCTTAATATTTTTTAGTTTTAGAGTTTATTTTGTGGCGAGAGGAGAAACAATCAAGATTCAACAAAACATTACAAGTATTTTTTGTTGTTTTAATCTTCATGTTCAATTTAACTATACAGTGTCTGAAAATGCAGCCTTTAAATCACCTCATCTGCTTGCAGAAGCTAGACTGCACTGGGGAATATTTAAAACCTGTATTCGTGGATAGTCTGTGTAACATAGGAATACCAGGGGCCAAGAGAAAGTCTGATTGCTCCAGTCAGAGGCAAAGGAAATAGTTATTTTTTTCTCAAAAACAAAATTATTGTTTTCATACAGAATACCTGGGTACATCAGAAATCAGTTCAGCAATGAGCTGTTGCTTTTGTATTAACTCTGTATGGTCATCTCTATAGTGAGAATACATAATTTTGGAGGGTTTTTCCTACAGTTTTTTAGACGCCTGTATGCTCAATATATTTGAACCAGGGATTGGTAGCTGAGAATTGTTAGGTGAACTTTGCTCTCGAGTAGATTAGTGGTATTGCCTACTTTACCTGGAACTGTGGGTCTCTGGGTGTTCCTCATGGTGAAACGAGTGCAGTCATTGGGCTGCCATTGTTTTAAATGCGTCTTGTGATCACATCCAAAAGCTGTTTTGTCAGTAGAGAATAATGCTTAGAGGGGGACAGTGCTAGGATGAGAGGACATAAAACTTAAGAAGTAACAAAAGTGCCAGAAGAAAATTCTCAGTGAATTCAGTAATAGCAGCCATTCAGTTTCTAGATAGGAAGTGAGTTTGGGCTGTTGTCATCAGTAGAGCTGGGTGTGAAAGTGTAGCTGTGTGTTTCTCAAAGCCAGGAGGATTTAGAGGGCTGCGGTTTGGAAAATATAACTAGCTTCTTTTTCTGTTTCAAGTGCTTGGATCAAAGTGGAGCAGCTGAAGCCTTATCACCCTCACAAAGAGGAAATGATAAAGATTAACAAGGGTAAGCGCTTCCAGCAAGCTGTGGATGCTGTAGAGGAGTTTCTTAGAAAAACCAAAGGCAAGGACCAGGTGAGTGGGTTGTTTTTCACTTTGTGCATTAAAACAGGTTTTGGCATGAATGATGTTTAGATGCCTTGTTATGTGAAACGTGTTCGTTGCCTCTGTCAAGTTGAGGAGGATTGGGTTTTCCTTCCTGTGGTTTTTGGGGTTTATTTCCGATCCTCTATTCTTCCCCATTAAATCTTGTTTGGTGTAGAAAAGTGATTATGGGATTATTAAATGATGAAGAAACTGAAGAGGCTAATTGATCTACTTGTGATGATTTTATAAATCAGTCTTAAGTATTTGGTATCAACTAATCTTGTCTTTAGTATATTGGAAGTGCACACAGTCCTGGCAAGTCTTCAGGTGGCCTGTTCTGTTACATGCTTACTTAAACTGGTGTGTTTTTGCAGGAGAACTAACCAGGAGCTTCACTCACCAACTCCAAAGGTCTAACAGATACGTAGTTTTCAAGTTACTGTGCTGTCGTTTTACTTGATAGTAATCAGCACGGGGTCCTTCACATCCTTGGTTTTGCATGAAAATCATTCCATCTCTTCTCTTCTTTCCTTACCATCTTCTATTCTATAATCTCTCAGGCGTCTTCCCATAACTCCACTGAAGAGAAGAATCGGCGTAATTCCAGTGAAGAAAGAGGCAAGCAATCTGCTGGCGAAGAGAAACGCAAAGCCATTTTGTCTGAAGGAAAGGTGAAGAAGGGCACAGGGGAAGGAAAAAAGAGGGTTTCTTCTGTCTCGTCAGAGAGAGGATCAAAATCACCCTTGAAAAGAGCCCAGGATCAGAGCCCCCGAAAGCGGGGGCGTCCACCCAAGGATGAGAAGGTTTGTGTTGTGCATGTCTGCCAGTGCCCGTGGACTTGGCAGCTGGACTTGAGGTCTGACTGGCACCTTGACTAACAGGCCAGCAGGAAGAATCAGTTCAGTATCCCTTTTTTTAAGCTTTTCCATGTTGCTACTTCTAGACCATTTGGCTGCCTGATACCAATTGGCAAGCATATTGTTGATTCTTCCTGTGATTTTTAGCAGTTAGTTGCTGTGAGTGGCTCTGTTTGTATCTTTGAGAGGGCTTTGAAAGCTGTATCAGGAGACTCCGTTCTTTCGTCTTGTCATCCCTCGAGTTCAGTTTTTGTGGGAAGGATTAGCAAAGAGATATGGGTCTTCATCTGGCTCCTGACTTCTTCCATCTCATCTACTTTGTATGATCAGGTGATAAGTAGTTGCTCAACTTCAACCTCAGTCCTCACAAAGAGTGAGATATCTTTAAGGGCTAGGGCTTAAAGAAGAAATTCGTAGCCTGGGGAATCCACCAGAAGAATTGTCTTCATTTCAGCTTCTGTGCTTTAGGATATGTTCCCATCATCCATTCTGAAGGAGCCGTAATATTTTATTCCTACTACTTCCCTGATATTTCTCTGTGTTGTGGCAGCACTTTGTCTGCCCTCATATAGAGTTCCAGCCTTTTTATTATGGAACTCACTGTTGCGGTCTAGATCTTCCTATTCCGAATGGATATTTATTTTGGTGGATTATTACAAATCATATCCTTCATCAGTGACTAAACCTGAAGACAACTGGGACACCTCAACTGAAACACCGTATGGCAACGTGCTTGCTCGTCTGTGCTTCAAAGGGATCACGATGTGCTTCACAGTCTTTTCTTTCAGTCAGTATGCAAGTCAAGATGGTGGTCCTTGCTCTCCGGAATTGTGAATGGATTGGCCTTCGCTGGCTGAACAGCGGGCTCTATCTTGATGTAGTAAAATGAAGTTGATCATCTCAGATGTTAGCTGTGAAGGCATCATAGAGTAGAGTCATAGCATATCCTGATTTGGAAGGGACACGCAAGGATCATCAAGTCCAACTCCTAAGCGGTTAAAGAAAATATTGGCTCTTTTTTAGCACCAATGTCTGTGAAATTAGGCTGTGTAACAGATCCCATCAGTTTCTTCTATTGAGAGAAGCTGGAGGAGGGGAGAAATGTATGCATATTTATGAATTAAAACAAATAATTACAGAACTTGTCTTGACTGATGCAGGAAAATGCTTCGTTGGCAACATAGTTTTCACTTTTCTAAGTGTCTTCCTATAAGCATGTTCTCTCCACATATTTCTGTTTAAATAAGCCACAGGACCTTTTTTTCACTTGCAAAATGATTCTGTGTCTTTGAGCTAGATTCATTCCAAAATTAATCAAAACTAATGGCTGGGAGAATTCTGATTATGCTGACACATTGCATGCATAGGTTTTACTGTGTTATTTACCTCAGGACATCGGAGTGCTTTTTTGAGTGAGCTAATTGTGGTAGTTGACATTATTTTACTGGCACCTGACAAGCAGACTGGTTTTAAAGTTGCCACACAGTGGTGGCCAGCTGTGTGATAACTTCCTGGCCACAAACCAGGAAATTAAGCAGGATAAGGTAGGAAAGTAAGCCTTATAGCTTCTTGAAAGTGACAAATAAAATAATTGCTATGAAAATATAACATTACTGCCTTAATACTGGTTTTCAGCCTATGAAATAATTTTAAAATCTTGTCTTCTTGCCTGGTTCTCATAAATTCCTCAAGTTGTTAGCCCTAGAGTAGAAAACATTTATGTTGTTGTCCCGAATAAATATGATCCTAGGGTTTGTGGGTTTTTTCCTCTGTTCCAGTCCAAATTCCGGCTTCCAAGTAATAAGAATGCATAACAATCAAGAATCCAGTTTTTGCTGAGGTGTGCTCTGTCTAGAAAGGCTCTGTGGCCATACATGATCATTTACATACTCTTATGTTTAAGCTTATATGAATATATTTGAAGGAGCAGCAAAACTTCATAGGTATCAAAGCAGGTTTTATCCACACTTCACCAGCTGAAGTATGCAGGACTCTCCCTAGACACTACAAGGTTGGAGACTGATGTCTGCATTGTCCTGCTAACCCTCGGACAGTTGCATCGTTCTAGGTTACTCCTCCAGGAGTCTTACTCTGTCTGTTTTTGCAAACAGTGTTCTTCTCTTGTGCTTCTGTGTGGATGCTAAGGTATATTGTGCATTTTCAGGAAGTAATTTCGGAGGGGAGGTAATGTGACTCCATTTCTGAACCCTCATGTCAGAGGAAGACAGCACGTATTATGTAGAAGTCCTGTGCCTTCTCTTCATGTAGCATAAAAACCTAGGTGTCTATAGCATACATCGATGACCTGTAGCATAGAGACTTAGTTTAACCTATATGTTTTGGGGAAATATGTTGACGGGGTTGCATGGGTTTTCAGGATGAGAGAGAGACGAGAATGTTGGCTCCATGAGAAGGCTTGATTTATTGTCTTATTATATATATATATTACATTATATTAAAAAGAGAAGGAAGGAGAAGGTTTCTCCTCAAGGCTGCTTAGCTAAGAATAGACAAGAAAGGAATGATAACAAAGGCAGCTGGCTGAAACAGAGCGAGAGCCAGCTCTGCCATGACTGGTTAGTAAACCCAAACATCTACAGGAGACCAATCACGGATCCACCTGTTGCATTCCACAGCAGCAGATAACCATTGTTTACATTTGCTGCTGAAACTGCAGCTCTCAGAAGGAAAAATCCTAAGAGAGGATTTTTCATGAAAGATGTCTGCGACAGAAATAAAAGATAAAGTTTAATCTGCTCAACAGTAAAAGCCCCAGTATGTTAAGTACTATCATGATACTACAAACTGGGGCCTGTGGAGCAGATGGGGCAGCCCACATACCAGTTGTCTCATGGATTCTGCAAACTTGAGCGGATGTGGCTGTCAATCTTATGCTTTGAAGGTTCTCCTGATAACAGGTAGGCTATTCTATTGTGACAGGGTAGGATTAAAAGGGTTCAGACCTCTGCTTGTAATGATGTTCTTGACTCATTTGTTAAGCGTTTTGCATCCACCAGAGGAAAGTACGTGATCAAGCATGTTTGTTTGCTGCTGATTGTGTAAGTGCACAAATGCAGTGATTCCTCTTAGGTATGAAGAATGGACTCTCCAGAAGCCATAAATCTGGTTGAAATCCTTAGCTGGCAGTTGATGCTTTTCTCACCTCACCTGTATTGCTAATACTCCATATTTAAATATGAATGCTCATGGAAAGGCCTGTGAAATTGAAGGCTTTTGTAGTGCTTTCGGAGCTCTCTATGTGTGTTCAATGATCATCATGCTGTGACCCGCTCCTGAGCCAGATCTTAAGCTCTTTCTGATCCTCCTTTTGTCTTCTCAGGACCTCACAATTCCAGAGTCAAGTACAGTGAAGAGAGTGATGACTGGAACAGTGGCTGGATTTAAATGGCCACCGAGTGTGAGTGAGGTGAGAAGCTTTACAACGTCTAAGTTCTGAGTTTGTGGCAGCAAATCTAGAGCCTTTTGTCTGGCTGTAAAACAGCCTTCTTGTGTATGAACATATTGCAGTGTAACAAAGTTGAACAATATCCCAGATAGTTCAGAAGTATGCTGGGAAATGAGATTTCTGTCTCTGTGGAACTACTTGCAGATTCACACTAAACTTGCTGCACTAATGTTTACACTTCTTGTTTCAAAAGCATTTCTGTGACTGACTTCCCAGGAGTGGAGGTGATCTGGATAGTCTCTCCCTGTCTGAATGCTTTCACATGGGGTGCTTACATTTGATTTCCTTCACAAAGCAGCTTTTGAAAGCCTCTTGATTTTGTTGAATAAATGAGTGATCAGTAAAGCAGAATAAGAGCAGTGTGATTCCAGGCTAGTATGTATGATGCTCACTGGGGAGATGGAGGATCTGGGCCTTCAGTCCTTGTTGCTGTTAGGATGGGTTTGCTTGGCATGTGACAATCTCCAGTCAATTCCCAGTATGCTGTCTTATGGAATTACTTAGAACCTGGAAAATAAGTGTTGTCATTTGCTTGGGAGAGGAAGAAGTGGAAGATGAATTTTCTTCCTCCCATGTTAATATTGCTTGTATACTTCTTTCCTACAGATGTCCAAAAATGAGGAATTTGGTTTGAATGGCTTTGGTTTTGAGAATGAAACAAAATGTAAACTACTTAATTGAAACAGGTTCCTTGTGACAGCTGATACACTTCATGTTTTCTGCCTTATGCTTTTGCTCTCATTCAGCTTAGGAGAGCAAGGGAATTGTGCTGTGGTATCTCAGTGACTCTCTGGATTTATTTCTGAGGCTGTATTTTCTCTCTTTGTAGCCTGTGAAGGACAGTGATCCACACTTTCATCACTTCCTGCTGAGCCAGACAGAGAAGGTAAGGATTTGGCAGACAGGATCATGTTGCTGGGTAGCTTGGAGTCCTGCCCTTTGCTGGAACTGAATACAAGGAGTATGCATAAGGAGCTCCAGAATTCTCTTCTTTAGGGGGTGGCAGTTAGATTAGTTGAATTACTTTCAAGCCTTAAGATTTAGAGTGATTTAGCATGAAGTACAGTGAATAGTTTTAAGTAATTCAAGATTATCTACCACTAGTTTTTGACAGATCTGATGTAATAAATTGTGTAGAATGAACAGGATGGACAGGAAAAGCATTTTTTGTCTTCAAAAATCCTGTTGTTTGATTGTTTTTGATGGTTGTCCTGTCAGTTTCTCCATCTGGATAGGCTTGCCAGTTCACTGAATGTTGCAAGAGAACTTCCAAGACCAGAAAAGCGCCGTGTAAAATACAGCCTGTTTATCTCCTGAGAGTCAGAAGTCTTGCAGGATTTTATATTCAGCAGTGAACATCAGGAGGAAAAGGAAAGATCAAATTAAGCATAAAAGGATTTATATCTCGCTGAGGATCTGGGCAGAGCCAGAAGGATTAAGAGCTGCTAACAGTTTTATCTATACCAGCTCACAGTAAGCAGTATGGGGAGAAGCAGCCTTTGCCTTAGCATTTGTAGAAAGCCTTCTACATGCCTTCTCTTATTAACCAGAAGGTTTTGGTTCCACAACTTGCAGAGACATAGTGAGTGTAGATGTGAGGCTTCATGGCAGACTTCAGAGAGCTAAATGTTAGGAGGAGGGATGGCCTAGGTTCTGGTGCCTCCAAAAGAGCCTGTTATAGGAACTACAGAAGGGAGTTCGCAGTGCCCTTGTCAGAAGACAGGCTGAATTGCTGGGGCAGGGTGGGAAAGACCGATCTTAATATCTTGCAATATATTTTAGGTTTTATTTTCTCCACTTGAGGGAAGCCCCAGAGTTGTCCTGGTTTGAAGGTGGTGGTGGGTGGGTGAGCTGCCTGCTTCTGTGGAATAAGGATATGGTCGGTTTGCTCAGCAGAGTAAATCAGCACTGTCCTTCCCCTGAATGCTTTGTCTTCTCCATACAGCCAGCTGTCTGCTATCAAGCCATCACAAAGAAGCTGAAGGTTTGTGAAGAGGTAAAGCAAATCTTCATTTTGATGTATGTTTGTTGTTATGAGGCGTTGCAGTTCTTCCAGAGTTGTGCATTACATTGTTTTTATTATTATTTTTCCCCTCTCTCTTCCCCACCCCCCTGCCCTTGTCCCCCCCACCCCACTCCCTCAGGAGACAGGATCCACCTCCATCCAGGCAGCAGACAGCACAGCAGTCAATGGCAGCATCACACCTACAGACAAAAAGTAAGATCTCCAATATACTTCAGCCATTTCCTTCCCAGCTCACACATGCAGCCATTCTCCAGCCTGTCACTGAGAATGAATAAACCTAACATTTCCCTTTAACTGCACATTCCTTCTTTCCTTTTGTGAAACTGTTTGGGGGACAAGGTGGGAGGGAGGCAGCTAAATTCAAAGGGGGCTGTGCAATGCAAAATTCAAAGGGGGCTGTGCAATACAAAAATCAGAGTAAATTCTGTCCTGGATACATCTGCAATTCGGAGTGTTTCTGCAGTTGCCTTTTTCAGTAGGTCCCGCTGCAGGATGTTAGCAGCAGCATTCCTAAGTGTTGCATGAGATAGGAAGATAAAAGGGGATCTCTCTCGATTAGTTGACTGGGGTAATTTAATCGTTCTCCTGAGCATGCAGAAGACAAAAGAAAGAGGGAGATGTGTTCTCCCATCACAAAAACTTTGCTGTGTAGCACGTGAGCTTTCTGGTTTCTCCTAACACACCCATTCTCTTTTATAGAGTGAGAGAAGGCTAACTTGAGCTTCCTGTAACTTCTGCTCTGTTCAAATTGAGTTCAGGCCACTCATGCTGTTTGCTGTTGGGGCAGTTCACATGGGATGCCAGTTTTCACTTGTACCGCAGGGGAACAAAAATAACAATGAAGCTGTTCAGGGAAAACAGTCTCTCAGGAAAGTGCATCTCAGAGGTGGGTTGTGAAGGAAGGAATACCTCTGCTGGTTTTGAGACTTGAAAATCGGTAGATCTTATTTGGGCCACGTAAGGAGCCTGTAGTGATTTTCTCTGCCCTGTCTAAGGGCAGAAAGAGAAAAGGCAGCATGGCTAGCTGGGAGAGGACAGGTGCTGCTGTAGTGTGGCTATTTCTGCAGAATTAACTACTGGATTTGCCAGGTAGCTTTTGTTGTCATGTTACCTTGGATATAACTGAATGCTTCAGAATCTCTTTGAAAACTCTGGGTTTTATGGGAAACTGCATGATGGGTAAAATGGTTCTTGCAGCAATATCTGCAAGAGGAATTTTTGTTGCAGGTGATCGTAGGGACTTGGTGGCATAGTCTCTCTTTTTTGAATGGAGGCAGTAAAATTCTTTCCAGCTTGTGGGAGGAAGGGAAGGCTGTTTTCTGGGACTGATGGTGACCTGTACTGGCCTAATACTTCCTTTCTTCCTTTGTCTGAAATGGCAGCTGTAGAACAGGGACTAGGTCTTTGGTCTGGTGTGATGCTTAGCGCAGTAGTCTTAGCTAGACTTCATCAAAACTAGGATACTAATGTATTGTTCAATTAAACAAGCAAATATTGTATGTGTGACTTCGTTTTAAAGTCAGAAGATTAATAATTAGAGATGCACCTGCTCATTTCTATGTGTTCCCTTAAACTTCAGTAAAGCAATGACTGTCAACAGAAAGCACACAAACAGCAATTTTTCGTGAGCAAAAAAACACACACAAACAATCCACCCCAAACAAACAAAAAGAATCCAGACCATCCAAACCTTTAATATTTAGGTGATCTTCTGAAATAGGCTAAAGATTTTCTTCAGGAAATTGTTAGGGATGCTTGGTAAGCAAAATAAATTCCAGCTTGCTTTTAAAGCTCAGTATTTGCCCATTGTAGCTGTGGTTGCAGTGGAACATGTTTGTTTGAGTATTTTTTTGTGCTGGTGATGCTCCAGATTGCTCTTCATCATTTCCAGCACCATGAGAAACTAACACTGATTGCTTTCTCTTGCATTAATTTTTATCTATACCCTCAGGATAGGATTTCTGGGCCTTGGTCTGATGGGAAGTGGCATTGTCTCCAACTTGCTAAAAATGGGTCACACTGTCACTGTCTGGAACCGGACTGCTGAGAAGGTAGGCATGTGCTCAAGCCTCTGCTAAACATTCAGTTACCCCCTGTATCTCATGGAATCATCTGTCAATGGTGTCTGGGAGGGGATGCCAAAGAAACACAAGGATATGCTTGCCACCTTGTTTTGTCCTGTTTCCTTTGTGCTTGTTAGTGGGCATGACTAGGTGCAGCTGTGGTCTGTTCTAGTGTGGTCACTTTTATGTCAGCAGTCTCACCCCACTGCCTTTTTGTGTGAGAGGAGAGAGTTGTCAGAAAACTTGCACTCTTCTATATTACACCCTTATATGTGTTGAAGAATGAGATGTAACATGCCTCTGAAAATAACTGCTGATGTGAATAGCCATGGTCAGTGTATTGTGCATCTGTGAATAGCCATGAAAATACTGCTAATATGAATTACCATGCAATGTATTGTGCCAGAAAGGCCAGGTGCAGGGAGTTATCCCAGGAGATTGAGGGTATAGTAAGATGCACTGCTCAGCTGCAGGTTAGTCTACATCTATTGTGCTAGTCATGTGGTAACAAGTGTTCTGTTAAAGACCTGCTGTGTCATGAGACCAGGATGGAGAAGGGCTTTATAGGAGTATTCAAACGGAAAATGGAGCTTATATTGCATTGCACTTACTTACTAGACAGTGTTACTCTTCCTAGCGGAGGAGGAATATAGGTAGCTGGGGGAGATGTGGTAGTTGTGAGATGCTGTGGAATAGCGAAGCAGGAAGGGCACCGTGGTTACTTTGTTAAAAGGGGACTAAAAGATTTATTTTTTTCAAGAGCAAAACATGGCTTGATATGAGGGGATAGGGTAAGAAGGAGCTAAGATTTTGAAGCAGCAGCCCTCTGAAACACACTCATCTCAGATGTGCATATTCCTGTTACTATCCAGTAACACATGTTGCTATGTCCCCAATTTTTTTCCCTAAATCTTCCTCTTTTCCCCTAATAATTTCTTGTCAAACCCACAACATTCTTACTGTTTCACCTTAGAGTTTTATTTTTGTGTCTTTCTTTCAAAGTTCTTCACCCGTTCTTCAGAAAAGCTGCAAAAGAGCCCCGCACACACACATATGCGTGTGTGTAGACAAAGCAACAGAAGAAGACAAAGTTGTGTAATTAACATGCCTGTCTCCTTTGGAGTTGTGTCCTGCAGTAGAATTTTTACAGTAAAATGCAAAGAATCCATTTGCTTTGTATTTAATTTGTCTTACCTTTGGACTTGTGCCTTTTGCAGTGTGATTTGTTCATCCAGGAGGGTGCACGGCTGGGAAGAACCCCTGCTGAAGTAGTCTCCACCTGTGACATCACGTTTGCCTGTGTATCTGATCCAAAAGCAGCAAAGGATGTAAGGATTAGCTCTTATTTTACCCCTGCTGGTTACACTATGAGATGGCAGTCACTGAATGCCGGTTCTGATTCCTGCTAACCACAGTAGCCTGGGTCATTGTACATCCTGAGCAGTGCAGCTGTGTAAAAATAAATGTCCTAACAAAAATTAAGCATTTTAAAAACGAAGTCTTTGAGGACCGGTTCTGATAACCCTCTGGGGGTCTGCTACTGTAGTGCCAGGATCAGCTGGACTCCTGCAGAAGTGGGGTTTCTCTGCAGACACCCTATTGCTTTACCACTCTTCTGTTCTTCACAGCTGGTGCTTGGTCCAAGTGGAGTGTTGCAGGGGATTCGCCCAGGGAAGTGTTATGTGGATATGTCCACAGTGGATGCAGATACAGTCACAGAGCTGGCCCAGGTAATCACTGAACTGAGCCTCTTAACAGGTGTTCATTCAGCAGAAGTTCTTCAGTTTCTGTTGGTAATAAAACTTTTAGAGGTCCTTGGGAGAGTCTCAAGTTCCAGGCAAACAAGACAAGTCTTCTTTGTCAAGTCTTAACCAGCAAGCAGTGTTGGATGAGATGTTCCCTGGTGCTACCAGCAAAGTTGTAGATTTGGCAGAGCTATTACTTGACACCATTGCAAACAGATAGCCAAATTTTGATCCCCTAAGAAATATTTGTAGACATGTTGGTATTCTGTAGCAAACTCGTGAGTAAAACCCTGTCTGGATTAATGACTGATGAAATGCAAAATCTGCCTAGTTTAAGTGCTCTGGTTGGGGAAAATTAATGCCTTCACATTTCGTTCTATAGAAATATTATTATAGGATTTCTGTAGAAGTGTTCTGATTACTTCTGCTGTGGTATCTGTGATTTCTTTTTTGGCATCTTGCTTGTTCCCCACTGCCCTAAGGCAGCATGTGTGGTTTTACAAGGAAGGGGAACTAGTTTTGTCAGGTTTTAAGTAGACGTGTTGTTGATGCAGTAGTGTGTAGTGTTAATTCAGAGAATGCAGATCACCCATATTAGTAAACATCTGGCTGAAGACATCTGTCAAAGGCCTTTCCTCTGTGGGAAAGAGGGGAAAATACAGTGATCAATCTTCTGGGATTCTTATGCGACATATACACCTTCAACATTGGTCCCTTGGCCAATATAGGGTGCCATGACTAAAGCGTGTCAGTTCAGCTGCTTAAAATATACACAGTAGTGGTGGGTGCCGGAGGGTCTTGCCTGGACCCTTTTGGTCTTAGTCACACTTTGCAGGATACATCACAATAGTAGTTTCCTCTCCTGTTGGAGCTATTTGTTCTGCTTTAAATTTCTGTCCTTAGCGGCAGGTATGCCCTAAATTATGTTTCTGCTGCTGTTCATGCACAGCTAACCAGAGATATTCTTCTCCCAGGTGATAGTGTCCCGCGGTGGTCGCTTTCTGGAAGCACCAGTCTCAGGAAACCAGCAGCTCTCTAATGATGGAATGCTTGTGATCCTGGCAGCTGGTGACAGGGGTTTATATGAGGACTGCAGCAGCTGTTTCCAAGCCATGGGGAAGACCTCTTTTTTCCTAGGTAATTGAAACATGGAAGGCCTGATAGCAATTTCTTAGTGCAAGGACTGGGAATTTCAGCAAGGAGTCTGAGATGTATATGTCACCTTTTCTCTGTGGGCAGTGTGGGAAATTGGCTTGCTGCTCTGGAACTTGGCCAGTTTCAGAGCCTGCAGGCTAAGGTTTCTTTTTTGAATGCCAGCTTATTTTGGCGGATCTGTGATACTTTTGGTTTGAAATCATATTTTCTTATTATTTCTCCATTCCTTTGAGTGCTTGGAAAATGGAAATATTTTCTGAAGTCTTTCAGGGCAAGGGAGAGATGCCAAGTGCTTGATGACAGGCATCTAACAGTGTTACTGCTGTGTGGGCTAGGGAGGCAGGGCTGCTACTTCTCTTCTGGAGGAATCCCAATGGTGTGTCTCACTCCCAGGTGAAGTAGGCAATGCCGCCAAGATGATGCTGATTGTGAACATGGTCCAAGGCAGCTTCATGGCAACAATAGCAGAAGGACTGACTTTGGCTCAAGTGACTGGCCAGTCCCAGCAGACCCTTCTGGATATTCTCAATCAGGGACAACTTGCCAGCATCTTCCTGGACCAGAAGTGCCAAAGTAAAGTTCTCTTACATTGTTTTCTTACAGGTCATTTTTACAATCTAGCAGCTTTTCAGATAGTGGCAGAAGGTAGAACATAACAGTCTCATCTTCATCAACCTGGGATAATGGTTATTTTGAGCATTCTGTAAATGAAGAACTGAGTTCCCTTTCGTTCCCCTTCATAGCTGGGACTTCTGAGAATCTGAGTTAGGACTGCTTAGGACTTAAGTCAGGATTTCATTGCAGCAGGGTAACAAGCTGCTTAGAAA
The DNA here is from genome assembly GCA_013398405.1 of Pheucticus melanocephalus. Taxonomy (NCBI): domain Eukaryota; kingdom Metazoa; phylum Chordata; class Aves; order Passeriformes; family Cardinalidae; genus Pheucticus; species Pheucticus melanocephalus. The sequence goes on along the minus strand of VZSJ01005124.1, from coordinate 42,352 downwards.
TCCGAGCTCACTTTGTCAGTGGGCAGTAGTGATATCAATCTACTGTGGCCAGATGAAGATGGAGAGTACAAAAACAGGAGGGCTAAAAGTAGTGATCAGCAATGGAAAGAGATTGGTGTTGAATTACAGCCCCCTGCAGCATGCGCTTGGCTTACTTTTGTCATGCTTAATTTTGCCTGGGTTCCTCTCCGCAGATATCTTGCAAGGAAACTTTAAACCTGATTTCTACCTGAAGTACATCCAGAAGGATCTTAGATTAGCTATTGCACTGGGCGATTCTGTCAACCACCCAACTCCCATGGCAGCTGCTGCCAACGAGGTAAGAGTTGTTCAGCGTTCAGATGTGTTCTTCAACATTTATTCAACAGTGCCATTTGTCAGTCGGAGACACGGATCAAAGAATTACGTCATCTCTAAGACAAGGGAACAGTGATGGAAATATTTTTTTACTAGGATGGCATTGGATTTGTTTTGATTGTAGAGACCCTTAGAATGTTACATCAGGAAACAGAGAAAGACCTGGCATTTTCTGATCTGCACATGGATTATTTGACATCCTGTGCGGTTCTCTGGTTGCAGTGGTCAGCAAAGGAATTTTTTTGCTGGGAAGAGGCTTCACACAAGAGCAGGCTCTGATCCTTTTCTGATTTCTCTTTAGGTCTATAAACGAGCAAAAGCCTTGGACCAATCTGACAACGACATGTCCGCAGTGTACAGGGCCTACATCCATTAGGCTGCACCCTTCTTACTGTTCATACGATGATGATTGGTTAATATTATTATGATACTGGGTTTTAACTCTGGACCAGTCCATCTCTGTCTTTCCATTTCCTTTTATACACAAACTTTGAGACCTGCTGGGGTGAGCCTTCCACTGTGGCAGGAGGGGGGAGGAGGGGGCTGGGATTGTTGCAGTCTAATTAGAAAAATCCATGCCATGCACTGACAGTCATGAGATGAAACAGCCGCAATTGTTCAGAAGCTCTGAGGCAACTCTGCCAGAAATCTGCTGCTTGGCTGCTTTAATTTTCCTCCGTTTGCTAGTCCAAGATGATGTTTCTAACAATCCCTTTTCTTCTTTGCTGTGAAATAATGCAAGTCTCTGCATCAAGGGGACAGGGTGACATACATCCCATCTACCTGTGAATATAACTTGAGTTCTTGGTCCCAAGTAAGGTGAGGAGCATGCCTGCTAATTAGCCACTGTTAGAGAACAAGGCACCTCCCATGGAGGAGAAGGGCAGTTCCAGTGGGTAAGGGGAGTTGAGTGCGACACTGTCTTGATTCAGTTTCTTTTTAGACTTCCACTTTCCCACCTTGATGGAGGAATTCCTGTACTGTTAAAGATAACACATTGCATCCATGTCTTCCCCTGTACAGACAACTACAGCTTAGGGAACACAAACTGTACTGAAAATAGGAGAATGCTTATGTCAATGAGACTCCTGAAAGGTTTATCATAGCCCATCCAAAACATCATTGGAAAGTAACACCTTTGCATAGAAAACTGCCAGACAAACATAGTGCCTATGAAACTGGGCTAGACATTTTACTTGTTCCTGGCCTTAGCTTGTGTTATGTTACTACTTGTTTGGGTTTTTTTAACCCTTGTAGTCAATAATTACAAAGGTGTCTTGGATTGCAGCAGTGTTACAAGCAGAGTGGTGAGTCTGAAAAGGGAGAGAAGAATGATCCAAGAGATTGAGATTCCTGAGCTCCTTTCCATGCTCTCTGGCCTTTGCATGGTTGTCACATCTCTCAGCCTGTTTGCCCATCTATAAAGGTGGGTGATGGTTACCTACCTCACAGGGATACTTTTGTGTACTGCCTAGTGATCTTTATACGTGTCAGATTTTCCATACATGTTCTTAGTGTTACTACTTTGGGTACAAGATAGCACAGCATGAGCCTTCTCCCTGTATCTGTGAACTCTGCTTGTGGCCAGATACCAACTTCTAGAAAGACCAGTAACTGAGATTGAGGAGGCTAAGACCACTGCTGAGCTTTAGTCTAGAGATGGGTGACATGAACTGCAGATGCCAAGGCTAGAGATCAGAGATGGTCTCAGTGTAGATAGCAGAGCAACCCAGAGTCCAAAGGATGCCTGTCACAAAAAAATGCACGGAGTGTGGCTTGGTTTTTGGTTTGTTTGGTTTTTTTTTTCCAATTCTCAGTATTAGCCTTTTGGGAGTGTTCTTGCATTTTAAATTCGAGTGTTAGAAAAAATGCCAGTGAGAAACTTTGGCCAAAATCACTTCTCAAGTGGTACAATCTCCTTCCTCTCTTGGGCTGGGATTCTGAAAGGAAAGAAGACAGATTCAAATTAGGTTGTGTTCCTGACATCTGCCCCTGCCACCTTATTTTTTTCGCTAGGAACTTAATGGCTGTGTAAGGAAATTTTCCCTGGGTTAGGATTTCTTACCAGTCCTGCTTTGTGCAGCATGTGTGTATGGTTCAAGGACACCTGGTTAAGAAAGAATGGAAGTGTCACACGCTCATTTTCTCACATACTCATTGAATCACAACATCCAATGCCTTATGCTGTAAATGTTACTTTGAGTATTTCACCTCCTGTGATGACTGTTCCTTGTGGGCTAATGCTGTATTCTGCATTACTTATATCCTGTAGTGAACACCTGGCAACAAGGCTGTCAGACCTCACTGCCTGTTGGCTACTGTGTGTGGGCGATGGTAGTTCTACACCTGTGTTCCTTTGGCAATGCCACTGCCATTCTGTATGTAGGTATTCACGTTAAAGGCGTGTGAAATTGCCAGCTTAGCTAACCATTGACCTGCTTTGGCACACTGTTCTTCTCCACTCAGAACTCCACAGTTAGCATCTGAAGTCCTTTGTTAAACATACTATAGTAAAAAAAAATCTCTCATATGAATTGTGGATTGTGGGCATCTGAGGGAAGTTGTGGGTTTGGAGGCAGAAAATGAGACTGAAGGAAAAAATCTTTTGGGAGGAAGAAGGTACTGTCCCATGTGCAGAGCCAGTTCAGTGGCACCCGCCCCCCTGTCCCTGCCATCTTGGGCCAGAGTGACCGTGAATGGTGTGAGCAATGGTAATGGAGTATCTTTGTTAGTTTGTGGTGCCTCTGGATACAGAGAGAATGCCAAAGGAGCTCTCAAGTCCTGTGACAGGTATTTCATAATGAATTCAAAGGACCAGTCCCAAGGCAGCTCACTGCTGCAGAGTTTGTTTCTAGAAATACTGTAGTTCCCAGAATGGAGATGGTTATTTCTGTGGGAGTGGCAGATGTGGACTAGTTGAACACTGTAATTTATCCTGGAAGGGTCTGACTGCAGCTTTCAGCCATTGTGGGTGGCTGTAGAGTGGCTGCAGTGCTGCCTGGGCAGCTGTACAGTCATAGGTATGCCCAGGAAAAGCAGGAGGAGACCAAAGAGCTCTGATGTGGCTCTGAAGAGGAGGGATGGAAATGGGGGAATCCAGACTGTTCCAGATGCCAGTTGAGATTGCTGTCAGTCTCACTCAGATTCTTGTATTTATGTCTGTAGCCTCTGAATGTGGATTTGAGTCTGTTCCTAGGCCTGGGATTTGAGGGAGGGAAGTGGGGGAAGCAATGGATTGAGAGATGCTCTAATAAAACTGGCTAGTTAAATGTTGTCCTAATATTGTTGACAATTCTGTAAAGTTTCTTTTTATGAAGATTTGTTTTAGAAGTTTGCTTTTTTTAACTCCCTCCTTTTTAAAGAGAAAATGTGACACTTGTGAAAGCTTGTAAGAAAAGCAGTTTCCTTTTTCCTCAATGATAGATCACATAGTTCATTAAGGTTGTGAATTTTTATTTTCCTGCCTTGTTTTTAATTAACATTTGTCATTCAGAATAGGATGTGTGAAAATGTTTAAATGGCAAAGATTTTTTTTGTGCAATTAACAAAGCTACTGGCAAAAAGAATAAAACTTTTCTTGGTAACTGAATGTTCTTGTGGCATTTTCTAAAGCCTATCAGAGCTGTCTTGGGGCATTAAGGAAGTATGTGTTCCTCAGAACACTAGAAACTCAGAGCTGCTGAAAACCAAGTCATCTGAAAACTGAGTAATCCTGAGAGCACTTCAGTCATTGCTCAAGCTTGAAACTCTCAGTGAGGCATTACAGAGTATAAGTTTGGATACATTCCATGCTCTGTGTGCAGAGGGCTACATGCATCTGGGATGAGAGGAGGATCCTTGGTTTTAATGTTCCTTGGTTTTGATCGTCGCCGATGTGCGCTGGGCTGGGGACGGACAGGTCTGACCTATCTTGCTGCGGGGACAGGCTCGGGGCGTGTGCGGGCCAAGTCCCGCCCTGCTGTCGTCGCGCACGGGTCCCCGCCCTTGCGGATGGCGGAGGGGAGCGGCGCTGCCCAATCAAGCGTTGCTGGGCCGTGCGCGTGGGGTGCTGGGGGGCGGGGCCGGCGGTGTCGGGATGGCGGCGGCGATGGCGACGCAGGGGGAGCGGGCGGTGCTGGTGAGTCTGGCGGGCGCTCGGCGGGGCCAGGGCGAGCGACAGCGGCTTCTCCCTGCGCATGACAGCGCTGCTAGGCCCCCGCAGATTCGTTCTGTCTGGCCGGGCTCGGGCGGGGAGCCGCGGGATGGCGGCAAGGGCGTCCCCTGCGCCTGGGCCCGGGCCGAGCGCTGTGCACCGGGCCCAGCCCTAGTGCAGCTGCCTTATCTGGAGGCGCTGCCGAAGTTCCGGCATGCTGTCGGGTCAGGCTTTCGGGCCGGTGCCCGAGCGCCATCGCCGTGTGTCTTGGAGGCCGCGGCCTCCTCCCGCCTCGCCCAGCAGCGGCGCCCGGGTTTCTCTGCCACCGACGCTGCTCCTCCGATGGGCCGGGTGGGGTTGGGTGGGGTGGCAAGGCCGGGGTCGCCCTGCTCCCGGCACACCGTGAATGTGCCCTTTGACCTTGGTGTCCCGCTGAAGCGCCCCTCATATGGCGGGTGCCCGAATCGCTCTAGTGAACTGGTAGCAGCGGGGGCGGCGCAGAGCAGGCGTCACTGCGGCCTCCCCGGAACTGGATCTCCGAGGAGGAATGATATCTTCGGTATGGAGATAGGGTTCTGAGATACGTCGGTCTGGATGGAAATCGACATGGGAAAACGGGTTTTTCTAATGTCATATGGTTTAGAAGCGTGTGACCAGCATTCCCCAAAAACACAGCTGTGCAGCACACAGATGTGCACCAACTTGACTTAGTCCAAAATTAATGGGCAGGAGAAAGGCAATTTCTTGCTGTGACTAAAGGGAAAAAAGATACCAGTGGGCATTTTGAGTAGAAACACCTACATGATAGTTGTGGATGTTGCAGGTACTAAAGGTATCTGCTGCACCCATGGGATCACTGTTCCTTTGGGAACCTGGAGGACGCTGAACATTACAGAGTGAGAGTCGCACATCCATCTTCTCTCTGGTGATTAGTGACAGGTTCCGAGGGAACAGCATGGAGCTCTATCAGGGGAGGTTTAGGTTGGATACTTGGAAAAGTTTCTTCATCCAGAGGGTAGTCAGACACTGGCAGAGGCTTCCCAGGGCAGTGGTCATAGCACTCTGACTGACAGATTTCAGGGAGAGTTTTGACAACACTCTCAGGCACATGGTGGTATTCTTGGGGCTCTCCTATGTAGAGCCCACACATGGACTTCATGATCCTTGTGGCTCCCTTCCAGTTAAGAATATTCTATGATCAGTATAATTCCCAGAAACCCAAAAGAGGATTAAAGCGTCAAAGTCAGTAGTCTTGCACTCAAACTGCTTTGAAGGATAACAGAGAATCCTGCCTGGCTTTGTTGTGTGTGCCTGCCTTGGATAAATGTTTGCTGAAACAAACCTGATTTTGTTCTACTAGTTGTTGGGATAACTCTTGCATAAGGTGATGACACATCAGTGGGGGGGTTGTGTTCCTCATGGTAAACTGGAACCATCTAGCAGAGAAACTGCAAGCTTAAAATTCTGAGTTGACCATAGCTTGCCTCTTTTTTTGTGGGCAACCTGCTCAGAACTCTCCCCATGGAAAATTTCTCTTTTCTTACAGGATGACAAGTTCCAATCTTTTTGTCCCATGCTTGCTTGTGTTCCCCACTTCTTTGGTGACCTGCATGAGTACTCATGGTTTAACGGGAACAGTAGATGTGCTTTGAGGGTCTGCTTTATACAGGCTTCTCTGTGTCAGCAGCCAATGGAGGCTCAAGGCAGTGAGTCATCAGATCTGAACTTGTTCGTTACTGAATTTGCCCCAATGATTGGGAGTCCCCAGCCTGTATCCCCCACCCTCTTTTCAGTTTAACTGTTTTGGTTTTAGACTGCTATTGCTTGGGGAAATGCTGGGGATGTGGGTGGGGATGCTCATTTTAGTTCTTATCTTTGTTTCTTACCACTTAATTAGCAACAAATTTGTCTGCAAATTGATTCAGTTTTGTCTGTGCTAGGAGTTGGTAATGGATCTCTCTAGCTTTACCTTGGCCTATTATCTTATTTCCTTCTGAGGAAGGAACAATGAGGGAGGCTGGGTACGTGTCTGGCAGCCAGGTGAGTCCATCTCAACAGCATAAAAAGATGCCCCAGTTTTTGACACAGTAGTATTTTTACTTTGCTCTGAAAGTTGCATTCAATTCTAGGTTTTTTGGTGCAGTGATTTGTGTACCAAATTGCTTTCTTAAACAAAGGGCAAAAATGAGGACAGTTCATTGGACTGGGGTGGAGAAGTGGAGATGTGGAGACTGAGGTGTTTCAACAAATCAGGAAGAAAACTTTTGTTCTCCTTTATTTAAACAGCACAGAAACAGGAGTACACTTAAAACTTAAATAATTTTGGCATATGTCTGAGAGATTTGCTTGCAGTGTTTGATGTCTAATGATTCCACTGCTCTTTTCCCATTTCATAGGAAGAAGAATTTAAATGGCTTTTACAAGAAGAGGTCCATGCTGTTTTGAGACAACTGCAGGATATTTTGAAGGTGAGGTTAATTTTGTCTGAGTTTTGTGTGACCTTCTGTGTAAGGAATGGTGATAGGTTTCCCCTGCAGGAAAAAGTTCTTGGTAGAGGCTGCACAGAAAGGTCATTCATGCATGTCCAGTTCTTTCCCTGGTGCTTGCTTGCCCTCTGCTCTTGAGGACTCACAGTAAGTCTGATATCCCCAAGATTTCTCTGTTCTTTATCCTCCACTGAGAGCTGCTTCGAAAAGATACATGGAGCCAGCCAGACCTATCTGCCAGGTATTTGACTGAGATACAAATATTTTCTGGAGTAGAGAATCTGAATCTGCTGTAAGTCTGATGTGTGCTGGTGGAAGCAAGCAACATGGCCTTTAGGTGACAGCTGCTACTTGTGCAGTAGTTACTGGCATGCGCTCTCCTTGTTCAAAATCATCCTTTCCTCAACCTGCCCACTCCTCTGCTGATACCTGCCCCTTTCAGAGGCGTGATGTGTTCAGCTGAAGCAGATGGGCAGCCCTTTTCTCACCTTTCTCCAGCCTGAGCATGTGCTGCGGGGCTGACTCTTTCCAAGCAGCCAGTGGGGAACTAGCCAAAGGGACTTCTGTGCACGATGAATGCACTGTGTGTCTGCTGGATCAATGTTCAAGGCCCAGCCCCTTAACAGTCTCTGGCTTTTAGAGGTTATGGAGTGATGGAAGAGCAGGGCCAAAAATGTGGAGGTGAGGGGCAAGTGCCAGAGCAGGTGCGAGTGCTATAGTGCTGACTCAAAACCCCAGGACTGGAGTCAATGGCAGGTGACAATAGACTGCAATACCTTTATATATAGTACCTGTTTTGAAGAATTTATTATAGTTTTGAGGGTAAAGTGTGTAAAGGGCAGTCTCCAGCCAGTATAACCAGATGAAGGGCTGGGGAGGGCTGGTGTTCTCTCTACACTTCCTTCATGTGTAAAGACCAACTGTGATAAGGGGCAGCACCGTGGTGCCTGAGGGTATGCAGAGCTGAGCTGTCAGGTGCTGCTCCTTCAGTGGGCAACTTGGGGATCCTGCTGGCACTGCCCAGCTCCTGGGTGTGGGATTTGAAAATGCCTTTCGCTAGGGGTTGCATGCGCTGAGCCTCCTCCTGGGCTTCACCAGTCCTGCAGTACGAGGAAATCCATGTGCTCTGCTTGGTGAACTTCAGGAGGCTGGCAGAGGTGACTGCTACATATTTAGCCACTTGATGGTGTCCACATTATCTTTGTTCCTGGCTCATGGTGTGCTGGACCCAAGCAGATACTCCAGCATTCACTGTGTCCTCTCTTGGGCAGGAGGCCTCCCACCGCTTTGCCTTGCCCACCAGTGGCTCAGGAGGAGCTGTCAAGCAAGAGAACTTTGTACTAAGCACATCAGGGTAAGTGGTGATGGTCAGCAGGTCACTTCCCTCTGCAGCAAAGGGTGCAGATCCTGGAGGATCTGTGGCGTAGGGCTTTGCAGAAGACCTGGGTTTTCTTTAATAGGAGATTTTGCCTTAAGGAAAACAAACTAGCTTTCATGGCAGGTGAAGGTAACAGTCTGTAGCTGTGCTCCAGGGCTGCCTGAGCCAGCCTTCTGCCATTTTGTGCAGACACCTATAATGTAGTCACTGATTCCTGACCACATGCCTGTGTGTTGCCTCAGTGCTGTGGGCAGTTTGCCAAAGGGCATTTTTTTGATTATGACACAGGGAGTTGCAGTTACAAGACCTGAATTCTGCTCTTGGCTCAGTTACTGACCCTGACTATGGAGAAACCTTAACCTTTCTCCTAATCTCCGTAAAATAGCAATAGTAAATCTCCTTCACACAAAGCAAACTGAGGCTTGTGCAGAAGGTGCTATTGGTGTGCAGTTCTTCTGAAATTGATATTCATTTTTTGATCCTCAGTGGTCTCAGTATTGGTGGAGTTCACAAGCTTTTCACAAAGCAATTAACCTTAGTCATTAGGACTGTCACATCAATGCAAGGAATCATGCAATAAATCTGTACTAAGTTTGAACATTGTCTTCTTCAGATCTTAGTTAACTTAGTTTTCATTTGTTGTTGTAAGGTGGATCTTGTAGTGTTGATCAAAAGAGTCTCTTATATAGTAAAATGTAAGGTATGGCCCAACTAGATGCTTCAGTCTTCTCCTCAGACCGTTACACATGTGAGTCATCTTGCAGGACCTTTCAGAGAGTTTGGGGTGTGGGGTTTTTATTTTTTTAAGGTTGTAGGGTTTTACTTATTTAGGGTCTTTTTTCTTGGAATGGGGTATGGGTTGTAGCTTTCAACTCCTGTAGGAATCATCTAACTCTTCAATGTCAGTAATTAATGTATTGTCTTGTGCTTGTGCCTGCTGGAACTGTTTGTAACAGCAGCCAAATTGTTGACAGGTGATAAATGGAATAAGAATGGGATCAGAAATGAAGGTAATGTTTTAGGCAGAGCAGTTAGGGTGGGGTGGCCCATAAAGAATATGACTGGAGTTCACCACAGGCCAAGAACTGGGGACTTGAAAGTGTGTGTGGTGTTCAGACTCTGGGCAGGAGGAGCTGTGCTGGCTACACAGGACGAGGAGGGGAGGTTTTAGGCTGGCAATTGATAGGTGCCTCTTGTGACATGTGTTGCCTAGATGTTTCCTCTCATTCCAGCACAGACCAGGTGAAAGGTGTGATGACGCTGCAGGGAGATGCACTGTGTCAAGCTGTGAGTACTTGCAACACTTCTTGCTTTGTATGGCAACGGGTGGGTGTCACCCTTATCAGCCTTTGATCACCCCAGGGAGGGAGGTCACCCTGGTTTTGTGTTACTAGTGATCAGTGTTCTTTGTCAGTTCTGCCTAACTGGCCTAGATGTTTCAGCAACCATTGAAATTTATCAAGATCCAGCATCTGATATCCCCTTCTACCACCACCACGTGGTGGTGAGTGCTGTAATCAACTTCCACTGGGATTCCTTGCCTTCACCACCTTTGTTGTGTAATAACAAGTTGCCCTGGGGACGTTCTGGGCTGAGGTCATGTGTCCTGCCAGGATCCTGATTCACTCAGTGCATTTCAACCTATTCTTTGTATTAATATCATCCTGTGGAAGCACTAAGGTTCTGGCTGTGCCAAGACTGCAGAAGGCAGTTTGCTAGGATGGTCTGGAAGAAGGGAATGTGACTGCCAGCCCCTGTCTTTTGCATACAGGCATTTCTTGCTCTCATGTGTTTGTTTCTTTTTTCAAGGATGTTAATCTGAAAATGCCCAGAAACAATCAGCTCCTGCATTTTGCATTCCGGGAAGACAAGCAGTGGAAATTGCAGCAGGTACCTGATGGCTCTAGATGCCCACCCATCCACAGCCTCAGTGCTCTCTGAGCAGTAACTTTAGTCTTTTGAGAGTGATAGTTATGTCCATTCCACATGAACTACAGTGGTAAAAGCTAAGGGAGGAAGCAGGTGCAATTAAATCAGTTAAATTGAGTTAGGGTGCCTGGGTGGGCTCATTCCCTACACACCAGCTGACCTGAAGGCTGCCTGCATAGCAGTCATGATCCTGTAAAGGAGTGCCTGAGGTGCCTGTGCAGGACTGTCCCATGTCACCACAAGCTGGAAGGGCAAAGAGCAGCTTCAGGGGCTTTGAGTAGCGTGTTCTCATTATCTTACAGATGCATTTGTTTACACTGAGAACAAATTATTGTGTTCAGTAGCATGTCTGAGTTCCCTCAGGTAAGGAGTTAAAATAATGCAGCTATCCAGAACCAGAATCTCTTTCCCATCATTTTGCTGGGACATACCCGATTTCAGGACCTGACCTAGTGTCTGAAGACATGGTTTGCCTCAGTTTGTCACAGCTGAGTAGGTTGGAGGAAGATGGATTCAATGTATTTCCTCGTGCCATAGCTCAGGTTTTTCTAGGTGATGAGTGCATTTGGCATTGAGTGCAGTTCCCAACATCTGCTTTAGCAGTGAAAGCTCTACCTAGCAAATTTGTAGAAATCTAGAAAATTGTGTACCTGGGATGTTAATACCAAACTTGACTGTGTTTGTTTATGCCTTGCAACAAAGCAAGAAAGTTTGTGACAACACTCAGCAGTCCTCTTTTGTGGCTATTTTGTACTGCTGCCTGGTTGGAAGACTTCTACCAGCTTTTATGGAAAACAACTTCCTTTATTTACTTGCATTTTGTGTTCTAACGTTGGTCAGATATGGAGTGTGAGTGCCTAAAGGACTGTGTGCAAAAGCATTGTAAGTGGTTATATGGTGATCTTTGGCCTGTCTGAATTAAAAATTAGCATCTCAAAGGAGTGTCTTCCCTTACTGAGTGGTGGTAGTTGGAGTTTTATTTCTCTGTACAAAGTGAAGTCATGGGTAAGAAGTTGTAGTGCAGGCACATTTTTGAGGAGCACAAGTGCAGGCACATAAATTTTGAGGAAGTTGATTAGGAAACAAAGCAAAGTCAAGGGAGAATATGAATGGAGCATCATAACAGCAGGGTTGGCATTGCTTGGTTGGGTAGTGCTGCCAGGAGCAGTTTAGCTTGCTCAGAAGCCTCTAGGAGATGTCAAGGTTGGAGATGCTGATATTTGGAGATGCCCAAGTAGCTGCAGTCTCTCTGCAGTCCTACAGTGGACTTACCATTCTCATTCTTCTCTCTGTGGCCTCCAGTGCAAGAGCTTTCTAAGAGCAGGGCTGTTCTATATTCCCTGAGCTCTGCATTAGAAGGAACCAGAGCCAGGTCTATGCCAGGGAGGCTTCTATAAGGATGTAGAGCTGGGAGCTGTGACTGCTGGAGGGCATTGTAAATATATCAAACTACAAGTACCACAAGCTGTGTAGCCTGTCTCCCAGCAGACACTTCTTGTACAAGCTTCTCTCCTTAGCTGTTCCATTTGCTCCCTCTAATTTACTCCTTGGATTTGTTTTTCCATTTTCATGCTGCTGCCTAAAATTGAACGCAGTCGAGCACTCCCAGGATGAGAATGCCTGATGTCACTTCAGGACAGGAGCAATATTTGTACTGACAATCCAGGTTGTAGCTGTCAGACTGTTCTGTATCTCCAGTCCATGAGTGGAGAACCCAGTAATGCTTCTGGGAACCAGTGGTAGGTTTGTGTTAGACAGTATCTGACATTCAGACATGGCATTACATTTGAGAAGACACCATTCTTAAGGTCAGTGAGATAACTGGGGAAACCTTTACTTCCGAGTACATGTTATTACAGGGTGTTTCTTTCACAGGACCGTATTTGTACCTTTGCAGATCCAGGATGCTAGAAACCATGTGAACCAAGCCATTTACCTGCTTATGAACAGAGATGCAAACTACCAGTTCAAAACAGGCTTGGAGGTGCTCAAGGTGAGGAGAAAGCTCATGATGCTTGGGTAGGAACATGCATTTTTCTTCCCTCCATTTGTTGTTTTAAACACAGTTAATGCAGATTACTGTCTGAGTCTCTTAGTGGAAACAGACTTAATAGTTGTACCCATGCATACCCATGTCAGGAAGTGTCCACGTGACCTCATATTTTATATTAATCTGTACTAGTCTAGCATTAGTAATAGGGCTGTACATCCTGGTCTACAGTAATCTGAGGAGTCAGTGCACCATTACACACCAGTGATAATGTAGGAGAATAGTCCTTGATCTTCTGTGGATGATATTGTTACATAACTTATTCTCTGTTGATCCGTGCTGCAGGCAAGAGCAGCAGTGAGGCAGCCATCAGTAAACAGGAGATGACAGTACTTGTGATTCACTGAAAATCTGAAAGTGACTTCTCTCCTGCCAGTAGTATTTTCTGGGGTCTGATACAGAGCAGCTGCTGCATGGCAGTGAAGCCCAACCTTCTGCTTGATGCTCTCTGAAGGCAACAGGATTTCGGCTTGCTCATTAGAATTCACCACAACATCAAACATGAGAAAACTCAAGTGGAAGTGAGGGGAGATATTAGTCGTTATACAAAATGCCTTCATCTTATTAGTCATGAGGTCTGTAACAGACATGTTGCTTCCTCTTTTTTTTCTGGAAGAGGAAGTCTGCCTGAAGAGCCTTTGAACTGTGGTTTCTGGCAGGATTGGCCTCACGAGCTGGTTCTTTTCATTTACTGCCTCGCTCATAGCTGGTTAGGAACAGAGGGAGCCCATGCAGCAGTTGGACCTGTGATGTGGGTGTGGGGAGACTGAGAATACAGCTTTTTTTTTTCCTTAATGCCTGTTCTTCTGAAGAGCTGATGATGAGTTTGTTGATGCCTTTGTAGCATCAGTAATTGATCTCATGTTGGCTTGGTATTCTTGTCATGAATAGCTGTTCTCTCATCAGTTGCTGGTATTGAACACTCCTGACCAGTCTCATAAGTCTCTGATGGTGGTGAAAGTTAAACTGCATTTATGTGGAAGCCAGCCCTTCCCAATAAGTTCCTGAATTCCTGGAAGGATGTGGGGTAGTGGCGGTTGTTGTTTTAACATTTGCAGAAGGTCGTAGGATTCTGCAGCACTCTGCCCAGAGCTGTCCAGGAATCACACTCAGCAGTGGTTCTGTACATTACCTTGTAGCTTATGGATGCTGTGATGTTGCAGCTCTCCAGAGCCCGAAATCGACTGACCACTCCTGCCACTCTGACACTACCAGAAATTGCCTCCAGTGGTCTCACAGTAAGTATGTGATGGTCTAGATCTCTATACAGGTCTGGCAGCATTGCAACAGTTTGGATACTGGGCTGCATCTTGGTGGAAGTGGGTTTCTGAAGTGTCTCCTGAGGCAGAACTGAAGCAAGTGCAAATCCTGATTGGTTTTGACTGCTCTTTATCTTCCTGTGGGAATGCAGATGACTTGGGCGTGAGGACTCTGGTTCTCTTGAGAGTAAGTTCTGTTCTCTGCCCAAGAGTCTTGTCCAGGGATTTGCCCTTGTGAACACTGCTCCATCCTCTCTTGTCACTCTCATGCATATATCATTTGATCAAGAGCAGTGAGAGCAACAGTCATTGTCTGCAGCTGCTCAGTCTTTGTTTCTCTCCTAATGTTTTTCTTTTGTCATGGGGTAATTGTAGTGTGGCTTGGGAAAAGGGAATGATTTCCCAGCATTAGAAATTATGATCTTTTCACTGACAAACTAATTTTCTTGCCAGAAAATGTTCACTCCTGTGCTGCCTCCAGACATCCTTGTGAATTTCTATATTAATCTGAACAAGCTGTGCCTCACTGTCTACCAGCTCCACATGATGCAGCCCAGCACAACCAAGGTGATGCCTGCTATCTCATGAGCCTTGTTTAGTTTCCTCTCCTGACGTTCCACTGTGAGGAGGAGATCACACTGCTACCTGGTGCAATGTTATATTCGTAAGATAATTCAGAAATAAGTTCAGCTGGTACTAAGTGTGTTTAGGTGTGCTGCACACAGAACACTGGCTCTAAATCTAGTTCGGGGCATGGCTGCTTAGCCCAGAAGAACATACCAGTGCTCTGGAGTAAGCCATTTTTTAGCAAATATTTTAAATATAGTTTGATAATTTTGTGGCATAGTTATATTAATCCAGTTTACATCTGAGTAGCATCTTGGGTTTCCTCATGGAGTTTTGATAGATAGTTTTCTGCTTCATCTGTTGCATGGGTCAACTTGATGTCCTGTAAAAACAGCCTTAAACTCTTAAGCTTTATAAAATGCAGTCCTTCCATAAGGAAGATTTTCCTAAAAATCTATATTTTGTTTTTCTTCTGGATCTTCTCATCTTATTTCTGTAGTGATAACATTTGTAGCTACATTGAACTCAGCCAATGAAGGAATGAACTCCTTTCATGAAGGAGCAGGAAGGGTTCTAACAAAAGGGATTTCATATTGTTGGAGGGTCCAGGCTAATAGAGCATGGGTATTTCTTGATGTCAGGCTACTGAAAGTGTGAGCCCTAATTGTCTTTCTTCTAAGTGGTTTGTTTACTACATCAAAATCCTAATGACCTTTTCCTTCTCTAGAACTTCAAGCCTGCTGGAGGGTCTGTTTTGCACAACCCTGGGGCCATGTTGTAAGTACAGTCACTACAAGGGTAGGGTACCTCGATAACAGGTGTTGGTATGTCTTGAGGGTGAAATCCGAACAGCTACATGCAGTTTCTATTATAGCATCTCTGAAGTGGAAAACCTCAACTGAGTCACTTGCTGTACCTGTGAATGCTCTGTTGTGTCTTTTGAATGACGTGGTCCTAAAGGCCAGAATATGTGAATTTCCAGGATTCAGCCCATCTAGACAGTACTACGAGTTTATCTAGAGATGAGAGTTTACAACAAAAATGAGTGTTTGGTTATTGGCATTGCCATCTGCATTCCCTGCCTCTGTGCCTGTCTGGAATGAAGGGAAGTTCCTAACTTCACCCTTTAGCTTAACTGTAAATCTGGTCAGAGGTGGACTTGAGTGTTTGCATTCTGTAACTTTGCCAGGTGCTGATTTAAATGTGATAGAAATCATTGTAATCTCTCCTATGGGAATGTAGGACAGTTGAGTTCTATGCTGTTGTGTATGAAGCTGTGCTCTTTTCCCCCCTCTCCAGTGAGTTTGGCAGCCAGCGATATGAAGTCAGCCATGTCCATAAAGTGGAATGTGTTGTCCCATGGTTAAATGATGCCCTTGTCTTCTTCACAGTTTCACTGCAGCTTTGCCAGCAGCTGAAGGATAAGGTAATGGCCTTGGAAAAGGGGCTTTGTTTTTAACTCTGGGTTTTGAGAGGACCTCAGATCTGATGTGATGTTGTTCTGTTCAGCTTGCTGAAAATAAGGGATGAGTGAGTGTTCTGGAGCCAGGGAGCTGGCTGGCACTGCCTAGCAAGCAGCCATAGGATAAGTATAGTGGTGTAGCAGATGTCTGCTGAGCTGGTGACTAGATGGAAAGGAGCAAGCAGACACTTCTGTGTTCTCAGTCATGAGGTGGATGAGACAAAACAAGCAGCCTAGATTTCAGTAGATGAATGCTCAGTTCCAGCTCTGCAACTGTAACCTTGAGCAAGTAACTTTGTGCTCCTTGAGTGACAGCAGCAGCAAACCTGCTCTTCAGTAGTGCGGTGCTGAAGTGTGTAATGCCGTGAAGCCAAGCCCTCCCTCACACATTATATGCTCCTTTTTTTGTGGTCCAAGGGGTATAGGAACTTACCTGCTTTTGTTCTTGCTTTCCAGATCTCCGTTTTCTCCAGTTACTGGAACTACAGGCCATATTAATTCTCTGTGGAATGGTCTAAGCCTTTACAGCACTTCGAGTGTCTCTCTCTCTTCTCTCATGCCAGCTGAGTCCAGGTCAGCCTGAGGAGTGCTGGGGTTCACTGCTGTATGCCCTGCACAGGACAGGGTCAGTGTATACGGAGACACAGCTTTAGTAGCCTTGTCTGGGATTGCTGCATAAGTAGGGCACCAAGTAGTGCTGTGTGGTTGCCAGGAGCTTCCATTGGTCCCTCTTGTGCATTGTGTGGCTGACACTTCCCAAGCCCCTGACAAGTTACACAGGTCTGTTAAAAGGGATAGGTGCTCTGGACCACCCTCACTAACTAGATCTGTGCATTGTGCTGTAACTAACTCCTTGACTGTGAAGTGGCTGGGAAGGGGGGAAATAGACTAACTTAACACACCTCTTAAAAGGTAGGGCATGTGGCTCCCTGTAGTGAAATATGTTTCTCTTATCTGGTCCAGCTGTGCTTATAACTAACCCTGAGTGACTCCTTCCCCTGCCTATTCTGCCCATCCCCATGTTACTGATTCCCCTTTGGGGATGCTCTTACTTGCTGCTGTTTGAATTCTTTCCCCCCTCATCCAGCATCAATGTGATAATTATTTTTTTTCCTAAGCCCTAGTTGGGCCAATTGGTCTTTTCCAGGTTTAGTATCTTGTTTTCACTCCCAGCCTTTGGAGTTGCCCTGGTGTACCTTGTGCAGTCTTTCATCTTGTCATTAAATGCAAAGTGAGTACCATGTTGCTACTATGATTTGTTGCCTATGGATGCTACAATGTGTAACTCATACCTTTAGCCATTGCTAACTGTGAAATAAAGACCCTCATACCTGCAGTGCCCATGTGGGCTGTGAAAGAATGAGTATCTTGAGATTCTGTGCTCTCTTACAAGTGAGTGGCTCTTCTTGGTTATGCATGCTGGGTTGTCTTTTGTTTTACTGGGGAGGACAGTAGTGGAGGCACTATTAGCTGGGCAGCACTTCAAAGGCTGAGCCTGTTTGCATAGCCT
The DNA here is from genome assembly GCA_013398405.1 of Pheucticus melanocephalus. Classification (NCBI taxonomy): domain Eukaryota; kingdom Metazoa; phylum Chordata; class Aves; order Passeriformes; family Cardinalidae; genus Pheucticus; species Pheucticus melanocephalus. The sequence continues at coordinate 25,222 of VZSJ01005124.1, read as the reverse complement.
CAGCCCAGTGCTGTCTGATACTTGAAATACTACCTGAAATAGTTTTCCAAACATGCCTTGACAGTCATGTTTGGAAGAGGCTGTAGGCATTCAGACTGGGGTGGATTGGCTCACAGAGTCATTCAGAACATCTCTGGCAGAGTGGAAAGTCTCCAGGTCCCTGTTCAGGATTTTCTCAGGAAGCTGCCACCTACCCACATGGCTCTGTTGCCCTTGGAAGTCTTTTGTAACCTTCTCATACACCTTTTTGTGAACAGGTGTGTGTAAATGCTCCCAAATTTCACTTGGTTCTGAATAGCCTGAGGAACAGTGAAAGGCACAGCTGCTCTGACAGCAAGGATGATAAAGAGCATGGGCAGTTGTGTTCCTCTCCCACATCTGCTACTCAAGAGCTAGCAGGGGCAGAGGCAATGTGATGAAAGAAGTAAAAATTCTCAGGGATGAGATCCCAATCAGTGGCAAAGTTGGGGCTCAGGATACCTGGTTTTGCTAATGAGGATTTGGTAAAAGAATGGCCAGGAGAGTTGTTCCAAGTATGTAGCTGGTGGGGTTAACAAAAAGCCCCAGACCAAGCCTTAGTAGTAGCAGGCAGACTGTCATGGATGCCAGGCATACTGCAGGCCAGTACTGCCAACCTCCTGTGGCGAGGGAAGGTCAAGAAAGTGGTGTAAGGGGATAGACAGCAGTGCTGGGTGGGGACAGCAGAGGCCCTGCTGATCTAACTGGAGAGGAGCAGGGAGAAGAGGGGGTGACAAGGAACAGGCAGTCTGTACTTACTGCTGCTCCCAGGGCTGGTTCTGTGCTGGTGGGGTGGAGGGTGCCTCTGATTCGTGCAGTAAAACCAGCTCAGTTGGTCTGCAGGGACACAGGGCAGAGTCCCCAAGCTGCTCTGGGACCTAGTTCCCGCCAGGCAGACCTGCATTGTGCGCAACCTGGGCAACCTGAGCACTGCTTTGTCTTGCAGTGGGCACGGATGTTGCGTCCTTCCTTCCGCCACTTCCGCCACTTCCGCCATTTCCTTCCACCACTTCCTTCTGCCACTTGCTTCCTTCTGCCACTTATGCCACTTCCTTTCTTCTGCTGCTTCCTTCCGCCACTTCCTTCCTTCTGCCACTTCCTTCCTTCCACCTGCCACTTCCTTCCTTCCCTGCCTCTCCCAAAATCTTTGCCACTTCACCATACACCTCCACACCTTGGCACATCTACCTCCTCCTTCCCAGTTTCCCTGCAACCTCCCACAAGACACTTCCCAGCCTATTGATATTATTACCAATATTGCTGAACGGGGCATGCCTTAGCTTGTCTGGCCCTTGCTGCTGAACCAAATAGCGGCAACTGTGGTGTTTCAACCCAGAGACACTTTTGGCTAGCTGGGTGTTACACCTGGGCGCGTGGAGACAAGTCCAGGCATGCCGGGGCTCTGGTGGCTGCGGGATGGAGCTTCTTCCCATAAGAGGGTCCGCTCTTTAGGTTTACCTCTGACGGAGAAGCTTTAAGGTGATGGTGAAGGAAAGGAGTCAGTTCTGATGGAGGGTTTCAATCCAGAGCATTTTTTCTGGCCCACAGGCCTCTGAATGCAGCAACAGCTCCAACAGAACTCCCAGAGCACGTGGTTGCCTGCCCTTTTACCTGGGGGGAGAGAGAGAGGGAAGGGGTAGGAAGCCCACCAACCAGGTACGTGTGAGGAGGTCGTGAAGGGACAAAGGACACCTGGAGGACACAATGCCCCCCCCAGGGGTACAGGGCATCCTTTGAATCTGCCAATCACTCGAGGCCTTTCTGGAATTCCAGGATTGATAGACAGTGCTTGGCAGGGGTCAGGGTGGGGAAAGGAAGGATGATGATTGACACACCTGGGAGGGAATCTTCAGGTCAGGGACCTGGGTTTCTGAGGTAAACCTTGAAATCACACTGCAACATCTCCCCCTTGTTTTGTTTAAAATGAAGAGGACTGTGTTTGGGGGGCATAATGCTCGCCAAAACACGGCTGGTAAATTGGTTCCTCCTCTTCAGGAGTGTCAGTGTTTTCCACCTAGGGGCTTCCAAATGGTAGACTTCAGGAGGGGAATATGAGCTTTAAATTAGCTTCTTGTAAACTATGAGCTTGATTAGCCCAAAAACAATGCTAACAGCTACAATAACAATAACTAGAATAAACAGTTCTAAAACCACAGTTTTCAGAATAGATCCCAACCAGCCCGAGAATCCTGAGCCCTTGAACAGTTCACTCAACCAGTCGTCTGTTTCTCTCTTGATGTTGTTCACCATGGTTTTCATTTTGTCGATCATGGCATGGACGTTCTCTGCTTTCAATGACAAGTTGAGGCAGCAGAGACCTTCAAATTCTTCACAGCGATGGTTGTGCAGGAAGAGCAGATCGTCTCTGGCTGCCCTGGTTTGAATGGTGGCTTGCCTGGTAATTTCCTTGTCTGATAAGAGGTCACTCAGGGCAGTAGAAGTGAGTTTTGCCTGTTTTGCAGCCCAACATTCCAGTCAGCCTAATTCTCCCATGCTTTTTGCTACCCAGATCCATGGCAGAAGGACTGTAATTGCAGTGGCCTTAAATCTGGACCAGTGAACAATTTCCTGATTACAGTCTGGGTCTAATTGCCTTAAGTACTTTTTTGGATAGCCAGTTTATGTGTATTGTTTTTTATTTGCCAATGTATTAAATTTGTTTGATCTGGGCTAAACAGGCTCAGCTTGCCAAAGGTGCGTGGACCTCCGAGCAATTCTGTAAAGTTACAAGCACAAAAGTTTGTATGATTTTTACTATCCACTACTACATTTTCTCCGAATACCATATCACAAGCAGTTCTAAAGCATGCACACCCATTGCCTATATATTTAAGGACTGTTTCGGAAGTCTAGTTAGGATGAATTTCAAAATGACAGATACTTTGTTCTGTGTCCAAACAAATGTCTTGAGCTATAATTGCGTTACTTTCATAGATGAAGCCTTGTTCTTGGACAATACAGAATTCCAAATTAACATTTTGCCATTTTTCACCAGTTTGACAGGCCCATTCTCTATGTTCAGAAAGATAGGGAATAGCTCCATCATGATTTAGCCCTAATGCAATAACAGGGAATCTCAAATGCACTGTGGCATTGCGTATGATTAACACAAGAGCTGTGGCTGTGTTTGTAATGGGGTCATAAGTAAAATTCACCAAGTTCCACCAGGATTGGAATTCTCTTTCAAAATCAGTGGCACTGTCCTAAATTATTTTCCAAATTTCAGTAGGAAACTTGCCTTCTTCACCTTCTCTTATCATTGAGGCAGCAACTGACTGCATTGATAATTGTGCCTGGATACAGCTAAGAGCCAAAGAAAGGTTGTTTTGTGTAGCACCGAGTGTATCAGTTACCATTTTGTGATCACTTACATTTACCTTTTCCCAAGCTGATAATATGTTTGATAGCAAGCACTGCTGTGTTCCCAAAGCCAATAAGGATGATTGCAGTGGTTGTTTTAATTCGGTCAAATCTCTATTTGTGGCAGCCAATTTATCCATTAGTACTTCTGAATCAATACTATTTAGAATTCCCAAACCTGTTCCCACAACACTGGTTATGTCTCTTAGTGTCCATTTTTAAAGAAAAAACAGACTTTTCATTTTTGCAGCCAGGTGGTCCGATCCTCAAAGGAAGTCTGCAAAAAAGGCAAACAGGCCAGCTGAATTTCTGAGACATTGTTTTGTATCATCAGCAATTTCACTTGTTTAAGAGACCATGCCAGATTGAACAATATGTGTTGTTGACCAGTTTTTCTGATTATATATGGTCCAATTTCAAGACTTCTCAGGCTAAGCATAAACGGTGGTTGGGCTGGAGTGGTGGTAGTATAAGGTTGGGTCATACCATTTATTATCAACTTAAAAGAAAGGCCTTCAGTATTTTTGGACCGAAGACAAACTACTTCTGCAGTTTGTGTTAATGTAAAATTATGCCAACAGTCTTGTATGCTTGGGGGCATACAAACCTGTTCACATTTATTTGTCTGATCTGTCAAAACACTGATTGAGATTGCTTTGCTATAAGTAGTTCCGCAAATCATTCGGCTAATTTCTTCTCCCACTACCCCTTGAAGTTGCCAGGTTTTTTGTTTTTCCCATTCCTGGAAAGTGAACAACAGCCTGGGACCAAGGCCATTTGGTAACACATTGACTAAGGGGACTCTCAGTCCCTTCTACCAATTGGGGTATAACTATTGTACTTCACGTGGGCTTCGTAGTGTCAGTCCCTTCTACCCACTGGGATGTAACTACTGTACTCAATGTGAGCTTTGTGCTCTCAGTCCCTTCTACCCATTGGGGTGTAACTACAGTACTCAGTGTGGGCTTCATGCTCTCAGTCCCTTCTATCCACTGGGATGTAACTACGGTACTCAGTGTGGGTTTTGTTATAGCGTCTATCTTAAATTTATGAACTAAACCTTTTCAACCTAATGGGTCGGTCAAGTTATTTTGCCAGCGGCATGTCACATAGGTCGGTTTAGTTAAATTATGACAGTAATCAATTGGTTCATTTTTACAATCCTTTGTACTTGCAACATTGTTCGTTTTGGGACTTAGAGTCTAATGCCCAACATACTCCTGGCAGAGTAAGGGGAATTTGTTTGGCACACTCCCACTTGTTTGTAGGACACAGTGTCACTGAAGGGATATCCAGATCATTTTTTCCCACCTGGTTCCGTAAAATTTCCGGCAACTGTAATGGAGGTGGCTTTCTCATAGAGAGATCCTTCCATTTTTCTGCATGCTTCCACAATTGACTCACCAGTTGTTCCAGTTAGGGTTCTAGTCCAGTCCTTCTGATCCCATCCCCACTCACTTGGTCAATATACCTTGGAGTCATGCAGCACTATAGGCTCTAGGTTCAGGTGGCCACCCTTGGGATACGCTCCTAGAACATTAGTGTGATGGAGGGTAGCTTCAGATCACGACCACTCAGCAGGATCCTGTCCATGGAATTGTGGTAGGATGTAGAAAAGTATCACCAGTGTTGTCATAGTTCAGATGATTCTGATGTCCCTCAGGGTTCTTCTGTAAAAGTGAAAACAACAGAAATCTTTCCACTGAGGGGCAGAAAAGAGTTAAAATGATAGGATTATCCAGCATGTATTTATCCAATGCTCTTTCCCTAGAGCATCAGAGGCTACCCATGCATATTTATTCAGAGGGGTTTTCAACACTAGTGCTACTTCCCCTACAGTAGGGAGGTCCACCAGAACAGGTTGTCCAGGGTAATGTGCTGGATTTTTGAATTGTCAGGTCCCCGTAGTGAGGGAATGATGCTTGGAGCTGTTGGGCAAAAGGCAGTGATTTTGGGACATCGCTTCACCCCCCATCTACTGTTCACTCTTTTAACAGCTTGCCATAACCGAACGTCCCAATTTCCCTCTCGTGGCTTCAGAAGTCCTTTCCAAAAAACATTGGTCCTTTCTAAGATCCCTTTAGCTTGAGGGTAGTATGGGGTGTGGAAAGTCACCTTTTGCCCAATGCTGTACACCTCTAGCACTGAAGTGGGTTTTTACTCCTACTAGCACAAAGTGTTTACCTCCTGACTTCTTGAAGGGGCTGATATAGTCTACCTGCCACATGCCCCATAAACCTTTACCCTTTCTTAAATGCAGAGGATCATCTTCTAAAGGATGTCTCTCCAGTCACCTGCGACATTGCTCGCAGGCTGATACGCATGTTTTACACATTTCCCTGGTAACCAGCCAACCACGAGCATGAGCTTCTTTGTACAAATCTTTCGCACCTGTGTGCTGTCTTTTTACATGCAGCCATTCTAATAGTTGATCCCAGTCCTCAGTAATTAGTTCCTTTTTCAGGGGGCTGAGCCTTGCTAGTTCATCAGCCCTATTCCACTCTCCTGCTGGATTTCCATCTGTTTGGTGAGAAGCTACCCAACCAACAGCAAAACTTCCTTGACTTGCAACATCTAAAATTTCTTGCCACTTTTCCTTTTGCCACACTGGAATTCTGTGAACTTGCCAATCATTTTGCTGCCAGAAAGGAAGCCACTTGGTACAACCTTTGTACACTGCGTAGAAGTCGGTGTAAATGCAGACAAGAGAAATGTTCTGTGCCTCACGTCAGAAAACACTCCGAACAGCTATGAGTCCCCCAGCCTGAGCGCTGCCTTCCCCTTCGGTAATGATTCTTTCACCAGATGAAATGTGTAAGGCAGCTGCTCTATATCTGCATACCTCCCTCCCTGTTTTGCAGAGGCATCTATGAACCAAGAACTTGCTGCTAGTTTGGGGGAGGAAGGAAGGGCAGCTTTGATTACAGAGGCAGATTTATCTTGGCTGCTAACCAGGCTCTTAGTGTCTTGGATTGCTAGATTTTTAGCAGCATCCTCTGTTATTGAGACAGTATTACAGTAGGCTTCCATCTGAGCATACCATTTTCTAACTGAGGCCCTTTGGGCTACCCTGTCAGGTGGGGGGGGGGGGTGTCCCATTAGTGACAATTTTGATAACTTTGAAAGGGTCTCATAATACAATAGGCTGTTGTGCATTTTTTTCCTCTTCTAGAAGAGCTAAGCTAACCACAAACAAACTCTCTTCCCAGGTAGTGTATCTTTTCTCAGCATCTTTGAAACCACAGGAATAAAAACCAAGAGGCCCTGTCAGACCGTCAGACCCTTGGGACCCCACTGCCAAATGTGTACTGATAGCCCTGAGGAGGCAAATCCCCATTCCACCTGAAAGGGATCTGTGGGATGGATAGGGCCTAGTGTTTGGTGAGCTGTTGCCTCAAAAATCAGTAGTTGCAATGCTTCTTCCTGAGAAGGAGTCCAATCCCATTTCATCCTTTTCCTCAGCAAGTCAAAAAGCGGCCTAGCAATTATTGAGAAATCTGGCATGTGTTTTCTCCAGAACACTAATAGTCCTAGAGCTTGCTGGAGATCTTTCCTTGATTCAGGCGTTTGAATCTGATCTGAAGAGGTTAGGGTATTGGGTGGAATACATGTCATACCTCCTTTCCACCTAATTCCCAAAAACTTCACTTCCTGAGAAGGCTTCTGAATTTTCTCCGGGGGCATCTGCAAATCAAGACTTCCTAAGTGAGAGATTATTTTCTGCTGATGTTTCCCTACTACCTCTATTTCATCCTCCCCCCAGCCCCCACCAGAATGTCATCAATGTATTGATTATCAACTACAGGATCAGGTTTGGGTATTTTTTCTAATTCCTGGGCTAAAGCATGGTGGGCCAAAGTGGGGTAGTATTTGTAGCCTTGGGGAAGCCTAGTGAAAGTGTATTGCTGTCCTTTCCCATGTGAAGGCAAAATGGTCCATATCTTCTGGCTGTACAGCCAGAAGCTGTACAGGTATCATAAAGAAGATGTCTTTGACATCTATAGTTGCCATTGCCGTGATTGAGTGAGCCTTTTTTTTGAATTGATGTTATTAATTCAGCTAAGTTTGGGACGGCTGCTGTAAGAGGATCTGTGTTGGCCTTAAGCCTGCAAAAATCTACTGTTAATCTCCACTTTCCACTGGCTTTTCGGACTGGCCATACCGGTGAATTAAAAGGAGAATGTGTGTGAATTATTACCCCTCGGTTTCTCAAGTCCTGTAGAACTGCTTTGATACCTTCTCTGGCACCAGAAGGTAAAGGTTTTACGTTAGTTGTTACAGGGTAGGGAGGGTGCAGTTTGAAGCAGCCTAATGTTAAGTGGGCCAAAAGACCACAGAAATCTCTCAGAGCCTTCCCACTGCCTCCCAGCAAGGACATCCATTCCTAATCAATTATTTGGAATGTTCCCAATTACCATTTTAATGACTAGTTGATGCTCATCTCCAGGGAGCGTTTGACTAAGGCAACATTCATAGTTGTAGTTCCCAGAGCATTAAGAACACAGCATTGTCTCTTAGCTGGAACAATTCCACACCTCTGGGCATCCTTTTTTGTTAGTGCAGAGATTTGAGCCCCAGTGTCAATCAAAAAGTAACTAGTAGCCTTTGGAGGCCCGTGATAGCTGGGATTAATATATCTCCTGATTTATTTTTAGTGAGCATTCTTAAATAAACCCAAGCTCTGCCCCTTTGCCCACATGTAAGCGGGGGAGAGATTAGTTTCCCGAAAACCCTGTTGGTTTTGGTTCACTGCCCATGTTCTGTGGGACAGGCTGGGGGGAGGGTTAGTTTTGGTTCCTGAGAAGGGAGGGGTGCACTGGGTTGAGCCGATGGATTTGGTGCCAATTATTTATTATTTTCTGCAATTTATCAAGGGGCAAACCATCCATCACCTCTTTGGGGACCCACTTTTTAGTTCCCAACAACAACCAACGGTGGCAGTTAGAGATTTGTTTTCCTTTCTCTATATTTTCACTGTGAGGAGCCCCAATAAACCAAATACCTTTGTTTTTTTCTGATTTCTCCTCCGGGGTTTTTATAGGTCCATATTGTCTACAATAATTAATTATATCTACTGCAACTTCACCCCATGTCCAAACTTTACGGCTACTGGCAGGTGAATCAGATTGAGAAGCTGAGGGCTGTGAGGGGGAAGAGTATGGAGTGAAGCCAGGATCTCTAGATCCACTTTGGTCAGTGGAGTTCCTGAGGAATCTATCTAGTCTTTCTACAGGATTCAAAGCCATTATGGTTTTCTGTAGAGTCATTGCTGTAGGTTTAAGCATTTCTGGAAGCCCACAAATTCAAGGGGTCATTAGTTCTGGCTTCACAGGTAATTGCATTGGGCATTCAAAACCAGGAAGTAATTTATTTTCATGAATCATTTGTGCCTGCAGACGGCTTTGTGGACACTTTCTAAGAGCTGGCTGGGGGTGCCAACGATTGCCAGGGGGTCAACCCCTTTCCAAAGGATTCATTCTCCCGGCCCAGAAAGACGCGCCCTGTGTCAGGGACCATGCGTCACGCTTATCTCCTTATCTGCTGTTGTTAAGAAGACTCCACATCCCCAGTACCCACTGGCCTCCTGTTTGGTTAATTTAATTTGATCTCCACCACTGAGGGGACACTCAGAAGACATATTCTGTCTCTGATTCTTGTGGGAGGCACCCGAATTCTTTTTACAGCTTAGCTAATTCGGTAGCACTGAATGATATTTGTTTAGTTGTGATAATGTGGGTCAAGATCCTCTTTCGGTGATGGAGGACGGACTCGGTGATCAGAATCCAATTTTATTGTGGGATACAAGTGCTTATATACTATTTCAGGGAAACTAGTAATGTGTACTACAGTGATTAGGTTAAAATCACATACACATATGTCATGCATATAACATCTCTTGCTTGCAGAGTTGAATGGGATTTTCTTTTTCAGGTAAACCCGTTTGATTTCATCTTCTTGCAATCCAGGTCTAATTTTCAAAGTTCTATTTGTTTACGCCAAGCCATCCCGTTATCAAATCTCTTATGTTAACCAGGTCCAAAGTGCATCATCTATCTTGTGTCCCCCAACATTCCTCATCATTAATATAGTTCTATTCTGTTTGAACCAAGAGTCTCAAGAGAAGACAGCAGTATTCTCCCCAGTTTTTTACTGCCTCAAGTTCCTTATGGGAATAGATTTGTTTAATGTGAGGAGTTTCCTTTTCCGCTGCCTCTGTAGAGGAATCAGTATGATGTGAATGCTTAGCAAGTTCCTCTCTAAGGGCAGCTCGCAACATATAGATCTCATTTCTATCTTCCTTTAATTCTTTTTGCAAAATTTCAACTAGGTTTTGAAGGGAATATATTCTTGCTATTTCCTCATTTCTTCACTTAAAACGGGTGTCTATGGCTGCTGTGAGACAAGCTCCCAAAACTGAGCAGAGGATGGTTTTATTTTTGCCCAGTTTAAATTCTGTTTCATGTTGTAAAGAACAAATTCTATCTATGACATTTTCTTAATTAAACCAGTTGTTCTCTGCCCAAACCTCCCCCCTTGGAGAAGGCTTGGCATTGTATTTAGCAAGCAGAGCAGAAAATTCAGCTTAAACTTTTGTGATAGAGTTTTCAGTCATGAAGGGACCAAAACCACGACAGGGAGGTGCACACCTAAGTTAGACAATCTCAGCCTTTGCTGTGTTCCCCTTTGCTTCCCTGGCTGGGTGAAGAGACAAAATCTGCCTGGGAGGCCCTGCTTAGTTCCTTCAAGTTGTCCCTTCCTTCCCAGACAGTCCAAATTCACACATAAACAAAAACAGTTTCCCCTTTTGCACTAAGAGATCCTTTGGGAAATTCTAAAGACAGAACCCTCAACAGAGTATGGGGGTGTATTTCACCTGGGCGTGTGCAGTTTGCGGGAAATTTGAAGAGCTTTCCTTGCTTTCCAGCTTCGTTCAACCCTTTCGGGATGAGGGGCTAGGTGTGGCTGAAGCAAATCGTCCTTCGCCTGTTACAGACTACAAACAGCCCTGCAGACCCCTCTGCCTATCAGAATCCTGTCCGTGACGCCAATTTAATGTCATGATCCGCTCATACCGACAGGGGTGGTGATGGTTCATTAACTGATCTTGGAGTGCAACAGACAACACAGAAAGGGGATTGCAGTGTTAAAACAAATGCACCTTTATAGAATGACCACAGCAAATGCGTGAAAGGGATTTAGAGAGAGGAAAAGAATAGAAAAGAGAGGGAGAAAGAGAGAGGGAGTTGTCTGTTGACTATATGATGCTTTTATCCCCAATCGTCTTGTTCTGTTTATGCTGAATAATAAGTTTTGCGCCTTTAAGACTTGTTGCAGAGAGTGAAGTGGGGAGAGATGAAGCATGCAGTTTGTTTTCAGACACTGCATTCACTCCTCCACGTTCCTGCTCCTGGACTGTGCTGTCTGTGGATGAATAGACAGCGGGACAGAGCTCTCCTTTGCTTTTAGTTAGTTTTAGCTAGCTGAGGCAAGGAAGTTCCCTGGACTGTGGCTTTTTTTCTTTTTTCCCTTTTCTTTGGACCTCTTGAAACCTGCTCTGGACTGAACACCCAGGGGACCACTGGCAGCTAGCACATGTGGCCCACTGGGTTGGGCCTGGCCCGCGACATTTCCAGCACTGGAGGGACTGATAAGAGCCTGAGTGAGCCTGAACTGCAACCTGGGGAGGGGACTTTCTCAGTTTGTCATCTCTTTTGGAGCAACAAGGGGTTTTATTGTTTAATATTGTTTAGGTTTTATTGTTTAATAAATAGGTTTTTTCCACTTCTTTCCAAGGAGCTATTTTCTCCCAGACCGGCTGGGGGGGAGGGGCCAAATGAATCTGCTTTCCTAGAGGAGACCCTTTGGGGATTCTCTGCAAAATTTGCCCTGAGCCAGGACAGGAGTATAGCTACCAAACGTGGAGAGATGCAGTCCTCGTAGTCCGGCATACAGTTTGCCTAGTCACATCGGGAAGATCTCAAAGTCCTGGTTAACTCAAGGTTCTATTATAGTCCATTGCTGAGGGGGGAAACAGATCTTGAAATGGCTGAGGGGGAACAGATACAATCAAGAAGAAGAAGTCTATTGTAATTGCTGAGGGCGAAATGGGTATTGAAGACGGGTACAGACAGTCCATGTTCTCAGCAGGATATGTCAATATCAGCAGTGAGTGGGACCCATTGTTTCAGGACTGCTTTCTATGGGAAAACCAGGCTAGGTCCAGTGACTACATCTGCAGGCAACATTTAACAGGCATCCTGCTTCAGTCAGGACAGCAGCCCTGGATCAGAATGACGGGTGTCTCAGCCTCAGTCCTTGGCAGGGGGGCTTCAATCTCCAGCCCTCACGGTGGCAGTGGAGCAGATGAAGGATTTTCCATGGAGAGGCTACCAAAGGTGCCTCAGCAAGTTCATCTGGCCAAGAGGTGGGAAAATTCCTGGCCTATTGTCGAGAAGCAGGTGCAAGCATCTAGGGCGCGTCGCCCTTTGGCAGGCCCTGCTAAGAAGCAGTCGCTGTAGACACAGCTGTGAACAATCACTTGGCAGGCCCAAATTCTGCTCAGGGGCCTCAGGATTTTTGGCGTTCATCCACCACCAGCAGGCCAGAAATCCCATCAGGGTCTTTAAGGTCCCAGTGTTTGTCCTGGGAATGATCGTGAGGCAAATGAGGGGAACTTCAGACCGTCTTTCACACGTATCAGAAAATTTATTTACTGAAATGGCCAAAAAGAATGCGTAACATTTAGAATTGAGGGGGAAAAAGAAAACCAAACTCAAACCATTGGAGCGATATCATTCTAGAGAATGCCATGTATCAATGAAAAGTACAAAAAACTTCTATTTTCAAACGCACCTGCAAATCACCATTTTGCATTTTTTTGTTTGTTTGTTTGTTTTAAAGCTCTGGCACTTATCTGATTCTAGTTCAGCTCATTAATCTGGTAAGAAAGCAGCTAAAAATAAACAGAAAAACCTATGGGGAACAGGATGCTGAAGCGGTCAAGCTGGGGAAATATTGTCCTTCTCGGACATCCTGGCTAGTTATCCAGCTCTGCTAGCAGTAGGGGGGCACTATCCCGATTTCTGTGGTTCAGGACAGTGCCTAGGGCAAATGCCTTGTGCTATGACAGCAGCGCTACCTTGTGGTAGGACATGGCTTGGCTTATGGCTACAATCAGCAGAAATAAGAAGAGAGTGGTCTCCAGCTGTGGTGAATCCAGGTTTATTGGGTCCCAGGGGAACTGACAACTGAAGAGAGTTTCTGGGGGGGGGGGGGGGGGGGGCATTGCAACAGCTTATAAGGAGGGAGGGAAACAGGGGAGGAGTCAGTCCTTGGGCGAATAGAGTTTTAGAGGGGAGTGGGATACAAAAGATTGACTTAGGGAGAACACCAATGGGGATAACTTGAGGGTGGGGCCCCAGCCCCTGAACCAATCACTTGACGCTCTAGCTGGAAGTTTCTAGAGAGAAGGGTGGGAGCGCCGAGTGACGGACAGGGCACTGGGGAGGGATTTGAGAAAGAATATATTAGTCTCCAAGACAGCTGGGGAGGAGTTGGAATAACTGGCAGCACAAGGGAGAGAGAAGAGAATCAGGGCAGAACCATTACATGATAGGGGGGAACAGAACAGTCCAACTTATACAGACACAACACAACATCTCCCCCTTTTTTGTTTAAAAAAAAATAATGAAAGGTCTAAAAAGAGGTAAATTGAACTTGGTTATTGAACTCCGAGTCATAGTAAACATCTCCAAACCAGGGGTGGCTCAGCGTGTCTGAAGCCCACTGATCCTCTTCTGCAGCCTGTCCATCATCGGACTGTCCACCATCTGATTGTCCATCATCTGGGCTCACCACCTGGTTGATGCTTGGAGTGGGTACCAAATTAATTACCAGTCTCTTAACTAATCTCCAAATGATGGAGAAGGCAAATAAAACTACAACTAAAATTAAAAGAACTAAAAGCACAGCCCTTAAAATCGACCCTACCCATCCTGAGAAAATGTCCCTCAGCCAGTCCAATGTTTCTTTCTTAATGTCGTTGACCATGTCTCGCATCTTCTTGATAGCACTTCTCGCGTCCTTGGCTTTTGATGATAAATTGAAGCAGCAGAGGCCCTCAAATTCTTCACACTGGTGGTTGTGAAGGATGAGCAGAAAGTCGAGGGCCGCCCTATTTTGCAATGTTGCCTTCCTTGTAATTTCCTCGTCTGATAGGAGGTCCGATAATGCGGCTAATGTAAGATTGTCCTTGGGTGACTTGTCCCACTGAAAAATCACCCCATGGAGGTGTGGCAACTTTCCTAGAATAATAAACTTGAATGGCAGACCTGGCTGATATCTGTGGGCCTGCCTGGCCAAAATGGACTCTTGGATTTTCTCCAGTGCTGTCTGTGCCTCCTGGGTAAGTGACCTAGGAGAACTGAGCTCCACTCCCCCTTTCAATAAATTGAAAAGGGGGGCTAGGTCATTGCTTGGAATTCCTAGTCAAGGCCTTACCCAATTCAAAGACCCACACAACTGGTGGACATCTGCCAAGGTCTTAACATTAGTCTTTATAACCAGTTTTTGCAGCACAATGGTCCACCTGCTAATCTCCAGACCCAGGTACTTCTAGGGTGGCATTTGCTGAATTTTTTCCTCCTGAAGCTCGAACCCTGCAGCAATCAATGCATTGATTGTCAGGTCAAGCACATGAGTAAGTATGTCATCTGTCGGAGCACAAACAAGTATATCGTCCATATAATGGAAAATTATAGCATCTTTCACTGCTGTATGTACTCGGGACAACAAGGAAGCGATGTACCACTGGAAGATAACAGGGCTATTTTTCATTCCTTGTGGTAAACCACACCAATGGTAGCACTTCCTTGGGGCTTCACGGTTGATGGCGGGGACTGTGAAGGCAAAACGTGGGGCATCGTCAGGGTGTAGGGGAATTTGAAAGAAACAACCTTTTATACCTACAATTGCCAAATTCCAATTTTGGGGGAGCATCTTTGGGGACGGTATCCCTGGTTGGAGGGGACCCATGTCGTTAATGTCATTATTAATTTGGTAGAGGTCATGGAGGAGCCACCACTTATCTTTGTTGGGTTTTTTGATGACAAAAACTGGGGAGTTCCATTCCAACATGGTCTCTACCAGATTACCCTTAAGCAGCTGCTCCTGGACGAGCTCGTTGAGCGCCTTCAATTTTTGTTTATTGAACAGCCACTGTTCTACCCATACTGGTTTATCGGTTTTCCAATGCAGCTTCTGGGTAGAGTGCTCTTCAGTGACCGCAGCCTGAAAAACCTGGGGAGCCACTGGGAGGTCAATTCTGGCTCCCCACTGGGCAAGAAGGTCTCTCCCCTACAGGGGCCCCGTATATTCCAAAACAAATGGATGTATAGACGCCAAATGCCCATCCGGCCCCTTAACTTGCACAATACTCTTGGATTGTCTCGCCAGTCGCATGCCCCTAACACCTTGAACGCGACCAGCCACATCCTGCAACTCGCAATGTGACGGCCATTCCCGAGAAGGAATGATCATCACATCTGCCCCTGTGTCCAATAGCACTTGGAGAGATTTGTGTTCTCCACCCCTCGAAAGGTGGCAGGTGATCCAGGTTTTTCTCGCCCCAAAACCTGGGCCCAGGCTGCTGTGTGAGGGATATCTTGCTGAGGTGTGCAAGGCAGCTCTGGACTCCAGGTCAGCTCAGGCACTGGGATGGCCTGAGCTATAACCTGGCCTTTAGGCAGGAAGAGGGGAGGGCAGACACAGTACAGCCCCATAGAAAACTTCCCTGGGTCTGATGTTAAGAGGGGGACTATATTTACTTCAACTGGTGTAAACTTTGTGTCTCAGCTGACAACATACTTACATCCAATCTGTTGCCAGTTACCTGGGCACTCGAAGCAAACAGTTACCAGATGGAAGTTGGAGTCTCTTAGATGGAGTGGTTCCGTCAGCTGCAACCTGAAAGGGACAGTTTTGGAAAGCGTGGTTAAAATGGGTCTAGGTTGAATGCAGTCTAGACAAGTCAAGTCCAGTTTAACAAAGTCTGTTTCAGATGTGGACAGAGGCAGGCCTCATTTAGGATTCTCTCCTTTCCCCTCCCAGCAAGATGTTATTAAACCCGCCTCATTTGTATCTTCATGCAAGGGGGGACTGCGCTCAGAAACTAGTTTTTTTGTTGGGGGTTTCCCCGATATCCCTGCCCTTTCCTAAATTCTAAAAGCTGGAGTCTCAGGGGGCAGTCAGGCGTCCAGTATCCAGACTTCCCACAGAAATGGCAGAGAGCAGTTCTCCTTTGGGACGGTCCTGGGGTGTGGGGATGCAGTGAACGATCGGCTGAAGGCAGGACTGGAACTACAGGTATGATGTCCGTGGTGTCAGCAGCGGCAATCCTTCGAGGTTGTGGCTGGGTTTTATAGTCGAGGTCTCCCGGTGACAGCGAGACTTTGTGCGCACAAACTTCCAGCATGCATTGCATAGTAGGAGGAGGGTCCAGAGGTAAACTGAAGATGGCAGCCTTGCAAGCTGGGTTAGCATTTGCAGATGCTACCTCCTTGAGAATCTCCGTCCTGGCCTCCTCACTCTGCACCTGCAAATCAACTGCCTTGCAAAGGCACTCAACAAAGGACACAAATGATTCTTCTGGATGCTGGAAAATTCTAGAATAGGTGAAACAAGACGCTGCTGACCGCAACCTCAAGAAAGCCCTTTCTGCTGCCCTGGCAGTTTCTTTCAATGCCTCCGGGGGAATGGACCTAGCTTGGGAGTGACCATCTGCCCAATTCCCCATGCCACACAGATGGTCATTTGAGATGATCTCACCATTAAAAACAACACCAGTGCGGGGATTGTCCCAGAGGGAGGGTAGGATTCCCACCACCTCCTTTTTCCATGCCACCTCCCACATGACAAACTCCATGGGGTTTAGCAGGCATGAAAAAGGCACTGCAGGTCGGAGGAGGGGGTGACTTCCGATTCTGTCAGTGTGGCCCTCGGGATCCCCCGGAAGTACTCGCTCTCCTGGGAGAAATCCTTTCGGGTCTTGCACAGCTCTTTGATGATGTGGTGGGGGAAGGGGGTCCACTGGGCCTGGGCTCTCCCCTCCCTCTCTGGGTGATATGTGACTAGAGCAGCTGAAGGGATGGAAACCAGCTCCAGGTCCTGGGTCTCCACCCCCCTCCCACTGGACACTGGAGTGTGGGAACCGGAACTGAGAAGGGAAGGGGAGTGGCTGGAGGACTGGACGGGGATGTCAGGTGTTTGGGTCTCCGCCCCAAGGGAGTAGTCAAAGGGCAGAGCTTTGTAGGAGGGAGAAGAAATGAGAAGAGCTGCCAAGGGAGGAGGGGCAGAAGGAAGTTGAGAGGCGTCTAGGGACAGGAAGGGGTTTTTTGAGGAACGAAAAGGATTCTGGGATGAAGAAGGAGAAAGGGCGGGAAAAACCATGTGGCTCCCTCCATCTTTTGCTCCCTGGGAGCCATCTTGGGAACAGAGACAAAACCGAACTAAGGGTTTAGAAACTGGGGACTTATTAACTGGGTGAGAGGGGGAAGGAAAGGAACCTCGGAGAGTCTGGCCAGGACTCCTCGGGTGGGGGGATTGGGAGCTTCGAGAGGAGCCAGGGGAATGGTGGACACCCTGCGCTGTGCTGGAGCGAGCTGCTCCTCTCAAAATCCCACTTTTAGGGCAAGTAGGGGACCGAAAAGTGCTAGGAGCAGGGGAACAGAGAGAACTGGGGACTGAGCTTTGTAAAGACGACTGTCTTTCCAATTTTGAGCCAGATTTTACCACCGATCTAATTTGAGAAGTCCAAAATGTGATTTTTAACAAAGAAGAGTCTCCTGACCTAACAGAATCTGTAATTTACAATTAACAACATCCCAGAAACCAGAGTCATAAATTTGGTTGGGGGAAATTTATGGAAATTGGGAAAACAGCCATTTTGCTAATTTTTTAAACTCTCTTTTCTGAACTTTAACACCCCCCTCCCGCAAGGATTCCCACAACTTGGGTAAAAGCTCTCTTCTGAGACGCAGAAAAGCGAGTGCCCATTATAAAGATATTATGTGGTGCAACTCAGTCCACCCACCACCCCAGAAGAACTTAAAAGGAAAAAGGAGCCCCACACCACCCCCTGTCAGAAAAAAAAGAGAAAGCTATGCAGCAAAGTGAGAAAAAAGAGAAAGCTATGCAGCCCGTGGTACACCGTGCAGAAAATGCCGAAACGGCAGCTGCGGGCCCCCCCGCACCTCACCACGTGGCTCTTAAAATGGCGGGCAGCGGCTGCTGCCCTCCCACGCCACGTGGTCATCACATGGGAGCTCGGAGCCGCCCGTGCCGGTCCTCCCCCGCCGTGGTGGGTGCCACCCACGCAGAAAAAGCGGCAGCGGGAACCGCTCAGCACCGCACCAAGAGAGCCCGAAAACTGTGCCAGTGTCGCCATGCAAGGGAAGGGGCAGGGAGAGAACATGCCACGGCTGCGAAACCGCGTGCCTGAAAAGCAGCAGAGGAAAGTGCTGTGCGGCGCCGGGGGATAAACAGAATAGAAAGACAGGGAGAGAAAGAAATACTTACAATCCAGCAAGGGCCAAAAGAAAACTGGGATCGATGGTTTCTGCTGGGGGAACGACTCCTTGGGTGCCAGGAGCTGCCATTCCAGATCCCCCAGAGTGCCACCCACCAAAAAGGGGTCGCCTCTTCTGGAGGTAGTTTGACTGCCAATGAGACTTACAGCCTCGTCCGTGGGATCTGGAGATGCCCTCAGGCCCCCACGTTGGGTGCCAGAACTGAAGCAGTCCAGCTGGAGAAATATTGTCCTTCTCGGACGTCCTGGCTAGCCTTCCAGCTCTGCTAGCAGTAAGGGGGCAGTATCCCCATCTCTGTCGTTCAGGACAGTGCCTAAGGCAAATGCTCTGTGCTATGACAGCAGCGCTACCTTGTGGTAGGACATGGCTTGGCTTATGGCTACAATCAGCAGAAATAAGAAGAGAGCGCTCTCCAGTGTGGTGAATGCAGATTTATTGGGTCCCAGGGGAAACCAACAGTCGAAGAGAGTGAGAGAAGAGTTACAACAGCTTATAAGGAGGGAGAGAAACAGGGGAGGTAGTCAGTCCATGGACGAATAGGGTTTCAGAGGGGGGTGGGATACAAAAGATTGACTTAGGGAGAACACCAATGGGGATAACTTGAGGGCGGGGCCCCGGCCCCTGAACTAATCATTCGACACTCTAGCTGGAAGTTTCTAGAGAGAGTTCTAGAGAGAAGGGTGGGAGCGCCGAATGATGGAAGGGGCAACGGGGAGGGATTTGAGAGAGGATAGATTAATCTCCAAGGCAACTGGGGAGGAGGTGGGACAATTGGCAGCAAAAAGGAGGGAGGGGAGAACCAGGGCAGAACCATTACAAGATAGTGGGGAAAAGAACAGTCCGACTTATACAGAGACAAAACAACAACCCTCCCAAAAATTCCTTTTTTTACTCAAAAAATTCCAGTTTTTTCCCTCCAAAAATCCCAATTTCCCCCCAATTTTCCCCCATTTTCCCCCCAATTTTATTACTAATTTCTCATAATTTTAATCCAATTTTTTCCCAATTTTATTTCCAATTTTTTTCCAATTTTTATTCCCATGTTCCTCCCAGTTTTGTTCCAATTTTCCTCTTATTTTATTCCTATTTTTCACAAATAAGGAAAGGTGGGTGTGGCTAAATACCAAATAAGAAAATGTGGGTGGGGCTAAGCCCAAATAAGGGAATGTGGGACAGGCTAAGCCCCAATAAGGAAATGTGGGCATGGCTAAATCCCCCCCCCCAAAGGAAGTGTGGGTGGAGCTAAATCCCAAAAGAGGAAATGTGGGCTAGGCCAAGCCCAAATGAGGGAATGTGGGCAGGGCTAAATCCCATTAAAGGATATTAGGGCTGGGCTAAACCCCAAAAAAAGGGAATGTGGGAAGAGCTAAGTCAAAATAAGGAAATGGGGGCCGAGCTAAATCCCAAATAAGAAAATGTGGGC
Source organism: Pheucticus melanocephalus (assembly GCA_013398405.1). Taxonomy (NCBI): domain Eukaryota; kingdom Metazoa; phylum Chordata; class Aves; order Passeriformes; family Cardinalidae; genus Pheucticus; species Pheucticus melanocephalus. The sequence goes on along the minus strand of VZSJ01005124.1, from coordinate 5,836 downwards.
AGGGCTAAGCCCAAATAAGGAAATGTGAGCATGACTAAATCCCAAAAAAGAAAATGTGGGGGTAAAGCTGCCAGTAATTAGGACCCTGCAAGTCCTTAGAGCCCCAAAAGTCACCTTTCAACTGATACCAAGACTCTGAAGAAAAGACTTCTTTTCCACACAGAAAATGGCCTCCATTTGAGGCCACTTGTCCTGGCCAACAGGGCAGCACCAGGTTAGAGATCTGCAAACATTGCTGGATTTCTCCAAAACTGAAGCTGCGAGTAACTAGGACCCTGCAAGGTTTTAGAGCCCTAAAAGTCACCTTTCAACTGATACCCAGACCCTGGGGAAAGGACTTCTTTTCCACACGGAAAATGGCCTCCGTTTGCAATATCTCATCCTATCTGACAGCGTGGTACCAGGTTATAAATCTGCCAACTTTGCTGGATATTTTCAAAACTAAAGATTCCAGCAACTAGGACCCAGCAAACTTTCAGAGCCCTAAAAGTCAGCTTTCAACTGATACCTGGACCCTGAAGGAAGGACTTCTTTTCCACACGGAAAATGGCCTCCAACTGAGGCCACTTACTCTGGCCGACAGAGCAGTGCCAGCTTTGAAATAAGCAAACATTGCTGGATTTCTCCAAAAATAAAGCTGCCAGCAATTAGGACCCCACAAGTCCTTAGAGCCCTAAAAGTAACCATTCAACTGATACCAAGACTCTGGTGAAAGGACTTCTTTTCGACAAGGAAAATGGCCTTTGTTTGCAGGATCTTGTCTGGACCAGACAAGACCATGTCAGGTTAGAAATAGGCAAATATTGCTGGATTTCTCCAAAATTAAAGCTGTCAGTAACTTGGACCCTGCAAGGTTTTAGATCCCTAAAAGCCACCTTTCAACTGATACTCAGACCCTGAGAGAAGGACTTCTTTCCCACACAGAAAATGGCCTCCGTTTGCAGTATCTCATCAGGAACAACAGGAATGCACCAGGTTAGAAATTGGCAAACATTGCTGGATTTCTCCCAAATTAAAGCTGCCAGTAACTAGGTGCCTTCCAGTCCTTAGAGCCCCAAACGTCACCTTTCAACTGATACCCAGACCTTGATGAAAAGACTTCTTTTCCACACGGAAAATGGCCTCCGTTTGCAGCATCTTGTCAGGACCAAGAGGGCCACACCAGCTGAGAAATTGGCAAACTTTGCTGGATTTCTCCAAAATAAAGCTGCCAGCAACTAGGACCCTGCAACTCCATAGAGCCCCAAAAGTCACCTTTCAACTGATACCAAGACTCTGGGAAAAGGACTTTTATTTTCCACATGGAAGATGGCCTCCATTTGAGGCCACTTGCTCTGGCCGACAGGGCCGCCAGGTTCAAAATCTGCAAACATTGCTGGATTTCTCCAAATTAAAAGCTGCCAGACACTAGGACCCTGCAAGGTTTTAGACCATTAAAAGTCGCCTTTCAACTGATACCCAGACCCTGAGGCAAGGACTTCTTTTCCACACGGCCTCCGTTTGAGACCACTCGTCCTGGCTAACAAGGCAGCGCCAGGTTAGAGATCTGCAAACACTAAAACTAGATTTCTCCAAAACTAAAGCTACCAGTAACTAGGACTCTGCAGGCCCTTATAGCCTTAAACGTCACCTTTCAACTGATACCAAGACTTAGGGGAAAGGATTTCTTTTTCCACACAGAAAATGGCCTCCCTTTGAGGCCGCTTGCTCTTGTGACACGGCGGTGCCAGGTTAGAAATCGGAAAATTTTGCTGAGTTTCTCCCAAATTAAAGCTGCAAGTAACTAGGCGCCTTCCAGTCCTTAGAGCCCCAAACGTCACCTTTCAACTGATACCCAGACCTTGATGAAAAGATTTCTTTTCCACACGGAAAATGGCCTCCGTTTGCAACATCTCGTCAGGACCAAGAGGGCCACACCAGGTGAGAAATTGGCAAACTTTGCTGGATTTCTCCAAAATAAAGCTACCAGCAATTAGGACCCTGCAAGTCCTTAGAGCCCCCAAAGTCACCTTTCAACTGATTCCAAGACTCGGGGGAAAAGACTTCTTTTCCACACGGAAAATGGCCTAAGTTTGCAGCATCTTGTCAGGACCAATAGGGCCACACCAGGTTAGACATTGGCAAACATTGCTGGATTTCTCCAAAACTAAAGCTACCAGTAACTAGGACCCTGCCAATCCTAAGATCCCTAAAAGACACCTTTCAACTGATACCAAGACCCCGAGGAAAGGACTTCTTTTCCGCACGGAAAATGGCCTCCATTTTAGGCCACTTGCTCTGGCCGACCGGGGGGTGCCAGGTTAGAACATGGCAAACTTTGCTGGATTTCTCCAAAATAAAGCTGCCAGCAATTATGACCCTGCAACTCTCTAGAGCCCCAAATGTCACCTTTCAACTGATACCAAGACTCTGGGAAAAGGACTTATTTTCCACAAGGAAAATGGCCTCCATTTGAGGCGACTTGTCCTGGCCAGCAGGGCAGCGCCAGGTTCAAGATCTGCAAAAACTGATGGATTTCTCCAAAACTGAAGCTGCCAGTACCTCGGACCCTGGAAGGTTTTAGAGCCCTAAAAGTCACCTTTCAACTGATACCCAGACCCAGAGGGAAGGACTTTTTTCCACACGGAAAATGGCCTCCGTATGAGGCCACTCGCTTTGGACGACAGGGGGGCAACCAGGTTTGAAATCTGCAAATTGGCTGGATTTCTCCAAAATAAAAGCTGCCAGACACTAGGACCCTACAAGGTTTTAGACCCTTAAAAGTCACTTTTCAACTGATACCCAGACCCTGAGGAGAGGATTTGTTTTCCACAAAGAGAATGCCTCCGTTTGTGGCCGCTCGCTCTGGCGACATGGCCACACCAGGTTAGAATTAGGCAAACCTTGCTAGGTTTTTCCAAAATGAAGCTGCAAGCAACTAGGACCCTGCAAGTCCTTAGAGCCCCAAACGTCACCTTTCAACTGATTCCAGGACCCTTGGGAAAGGACTTCTTTTCCATGCTGAAAATGTACTGGGCAACAGGTCGGCGCCAGGTTCGAAATCTGCCAAGTTTGCTGGATTTCCCCAAAAGTAAAGCTGCCAGACACTAGGACCCTGCAAGTACTCAGATCCCCAAACGTCACCTTTCAACTGATTCCAAGACTCAGGGGAAAGGACTTCCTTTCCACACTGAAAATGCCCTCCGTTTGAGGCTACTTGTCGTGGCCTAGAGGGTGGCACCAGGTTAGAAATTGGCAAAATTTGCTGCATTTTTCCAAAACTAAATCTGCAAACAATTAGGACCCTGCAAGGATTTAAAGCCCTGAAAGTCACCTTTCAACTGATACCAAGACTCTGAGAAAAGGACTTCTTTTCCACATAGATAATAACCTTTGTTTGCAGCATTTCATCTGGACCGACAGGGCAGCACCGGGTTAGAAATAGGCAAAGATTGCTGGGGTGCTGGATTGCTGGAAAGACGCCCGGGAGCGGCGCTTACCTTTGGAGAGCTCCGTATCTTCCTCTTTAGCATCTCTTCTCATGTACATCTTAGTAAAAAGCTTGTCCACTGTGTCTCGCAAGGAGAAACTGTGCCAGGACAGAAAACATCTCCTAACATGTTCTAGAAGTTGCACAGAGGTCTGCAGAGTGTTTTGCAAGAAGCAAAAGAAAGCTGTCCAAAACACCTTCCATTCGAATGTTCATGTGAATGGAAAAGGCAGGAGAGTTGAAAGGTTTTCTGTTTTCTCTCTGTCTGCAAGCTGCGCACACAATGCCAGTGTGCCTTTCGGAAGGTGCTGCTCTCTCCGGCTCCTGGAGGCCAAGAAGCAGCTTCTTTGCACGAAGAGCACAGTGCCGGTCACGGTGCGCTTTAGATTGCGACTTCTGCTGAAAGACGCCCGGGACCGGCACTTGGCTCCGGAGAGCTCCGTATCTTCCTCTTTACTCCTACATCTTAGCAAAAAGCTTTTCCACTGTGTTGCGCAAGGAGAAGCTGTGCCAGGACAGAAAATATCTCCTAACGTGTTCTAGAAGGTCTGCAGAATGTTTTGCAAGAAGCAAAGGAAAGTTGTCCAAAACGCCTTCCGTTCGAATGTTCATGTGAATAAAACGGCAGGAGAGAGGGAGAGTACTGTTTTCTAGCAGTTTGCAAGCTGCGCACACAATGTCAGTGCTGAGCGGCATGGTTGTTCGCCTTTGGGAAGGTGCCGCTCTCTCCAGCTCCTGGAGGCTAAGAAGCGGCTTCTTTGCGCAAAGAGCACAGCGCCGCTCGCGGTGCGCTTAAGAGTGCGGCTTCTGCCGAAAGATGCCTGGGAGCGGCGCTTAGCTTCGCAGAGCTCCGTATATCCGTCTTTAGCGTCTCTATACGCCTCCATCTTAGCAAAAAGCTTTTCCACTATGTCTGGCAAGGTGAAACTGTGCCAGGACAGATGACATCTCCGATCGTGTTTCAGAGCTTGCACGGCGGTCTGCAGAGTGTTTCGCAAGAAGCAAAAGAAAGTTGTCCAAAACGCCTTCCATTCGAATGTTCCTGTGAATTGAAAAGTCAGGAGAGAGGGAGAGTACTGTTTTCTAGCAGTTTGCAAGCTGCGCACACAATGCCAGTGCTGAGCGGCATGGTTCGCCTTTGGGAAGGTGCCGCTCTCTCTGGCTCCCAGAGGCGAAGAAGCAGCTTCTTTGCGCACAGAGCCTTGTGCTGGTCACGGTGCTCTCTGGAGCGCAGCTTCAGCCGAAAGACGCCCGGGACCGACGCTTAGCTTCAGAGAGTTCCGTGTCATCTTATCTTGCCTGAGAAAAGCATGAAGAAACCCAAAGATGTCAGTAAAAAAACCCAGAAAAATTCCCAGAAAGCCTAGGAAAAAACAAAGGAAAAAACCCAGAAAGGTCAGAAAAAAACGCAAAAAATAATCTAGGACAAGCAAAAAAAATTCCCAGAAAATACCCAAGAAAGGCCCGAAAAAAGCCAAGAAAGGCCCAAAAAACCCCCACCTAACAGAAAAAAACCCCAAGAAAGGCCAGAAAAAACCCAGAAAAAAACCCAGAAAGGCCACAAAAACCCAGGAAAAAAAACCCTGAGAAAGGCCAGAACAAAAGCCAAGAAAAGCCAGAAAACTACCCAAGAAAGGCCAAGAAAAAGCCCAAGAGAGCCCAGGAAAAAACAGAAAAAACCCAAGAATGGTCAGAAGGTAACGCAAGAAAAAACCCAAGAAAAAAATCCAAGAAAGGCTCGAAAACAAGAAAAAACCCCAAGAAGGCCTGAAAAAAAAAAAAACCACAGAAAAAACCCAAGAAAGGCCTGAACAAAACCAAAGGAAGGCCAGAAAAAAACCACGGATGGCCAGAAAAAAAACCAGAAAAAACCCAAAAAGGCCAGAAAAATACCCCAGAATAAACACAAGAATAGCCAGAAGAAACCTAGAAAAACCCAAGAAAGGCCAGAAAAAACCCAAGAAAATAGCCAAGAAAAACCAGAAAAAAACCAATAAAAAACCCAAGAAGGGCCAGAAAGTAACCCAAGAAAAAACCCAAGAAAACATCCAAGAAAGGCCAGAAAATAGCAAGAAAAAACCCAAGAAAGACCAGAAAAAAACGAAAAATGGCCAGGAAAAAACCCAAGAAATTCATAAAAACAACCAATAAAGATCGGAATAATACCCAAGAAAGGCCAGAAAAAAACCCAGAATAAAACCAAGAAAGCCAGAAAAAATTCAAGAAAAACGCCAAGAAAGGCCACACAAAACCCCAGTCAAAAAAGGTAAGAAAGGCCAGAAAAATATCCAGAAAAAACCCTAGAAAGACCAGGAAAAAACCCAGAAAAAACCCAAGAAATGCCAGAAAAAAAAAAAAAAAAACAAA
>VZSJ01005123.1:72949-86372 GCA_013398405.1 Pheucticus melanocephalus | reverse complement strand
CCTGGGGTGGCACTGCCTGGCCTGGGGTGGCACTGCCTGGCTGCAGACCTTGCAGAGCCACACCAAACGTTCCCTGAGTGCTGTGCATGACATTCTGTGTGAGCAGGTACCTCGGTGGCTCTGAGTGTTCCCCTTTGGCACGGGGGGGAGGCTTTGGGCTGGCTCCTCTGCATCCTGTGAAGTGGCAGCCTGCTCCTCCATGGCCTTTCCAGGCACTTCCCACCGTGGCTGGTGATTCACTGGCTTTGTGCCACCATCCAGGGGGGCTCTGGAGCCTGGGCAGGGCTCTTGGTCATGAGGCAGCAGCACATGAGCACAGTGTCCTTTTTGGGGGGGCTCAGCCCTCCTGCCCACTTAGCACAAGGCTTGGGTTTTTCTTCCCACCCCCACAAACCCTGTTCTCCAGGGATTTTAGAAGGAACCCTTGTTTACTGGAAAATAGTTAAATTATTTGCTTGTTCTTTAAAAGCCAGCTTTTACAAGTTGGTTTTTTTTTTTCCTCTCTGCTTCTCTGTTTGTTGTTGTTGCTGAAGGAGTAAGGGCAGCTGAATTTGGGACAACTCCTTGCTCTTTGCAGGGGAGAATGGCTGGATGCTCTGCTGGGGATTCTGTAGACTGCTCCCAGCAGAATGGCTGCAGCTGGAGCAGAAGGGGCTGATCCCAGACATTTGATCAGAAATGAGTTTGGAGCCTGCTCTCTGTGCAGGTTCCAGACCCCCAGGCTGGGCAAGCAAAGGAGCAGCCAGGCCAGGTCTCTGCCTGTGCTGCTGCATGTCTGAGCACTCGTGCTGTGGCTGCATGGCCCAGTGTGGCTCTGGCACAGCCTGCTCTGGCACAGCTGGGCCCTGATCTGGGGATTAGGTGATGCAAACTGGGGCAATCCTGCTGGAGGCACACGCCAGCCGTGGTGCCTGTCATGCTGGAGAGCCAGGGCACTGCAGGGAGCTCTCCTGGCACAGCAGGCTGGGGCTGGCATGGAGGCCATGGCCTGCTCAGCTCTGGGGAGGGTGCCACAGGCAGGGTCTGTGCCCAGGGAGGTGACCCTGCTGGGGGCTCTCTCAGGCTCTGGCCTGTGGGCTGTCACCTGCATTTACACCTGTGCGGGTGGTGAAGGCACTCCAGGGTGTGTGGGGAAGGGGCAGGGATTGTCTTCACCCTGGGGCTGTCTGGGAGAGCTGCTCGGGTGCCTGAGGTGGCTCCAGGGCAGCTCCCTGCACAGCCAGGGGGGAGACAAGCCCTGGGTGGAGGCAGCTTTGTGAGCAGAGAGATCAGCGTGCAGGGAAGGCTCTGGGGCTGCAGGGAGTGGCCAGCAGTGGTTCCCATGTGGCCCTTCCCAGCCCCACTCCCACCCACCAGGGACTTGTTAGGAACGTGCCACAGGACTGGGGTGGGGCTGCATCCCTGGGATGGGGCTGCATCCCTCTCCTGGGGCTGCATCCCTGGGGTGGGGCTGCATCCCTGTCCTGGGGCTGCATCTCTCGAATGGGGCTGCATCCCTGGGATGGGACCTGAGGCTGCATCCCTGTGCTGGGGCTGCATCCCTGTGCTGGGGCTGCATCCCTGTGCTGGGGCTGCATTCCTGGGGTGGGACCTGGAGCTGCATCCCTGTCCTGGGGCTGCATCCCTGGAATGGTCCTGGGGCTGCATCCCTGGAATGGTCCTGGGGCTGCATCCCTGGAATGGTCCTGGGGCTGCATCCCTGTCCTGGGGCTGCATTCCTTGGATGGGGCTGCATCCCTGTCCTGGGGCTGCATCCCTGTCCTGGGGATCACTGCCATCCCTGGCAGCATTTCTGGCTTTCTCTTGGCAGCCATGGAGGGAGTGTGAGCCCTGTGCAGAGCAGAGCTGGGTGTCCCCTCCCAGTGCTGGACACACAGCTCCTGCTCCCCAGGATGAATTCTGTTTGCCCAAGGCCAGAAGGGGCCTGTGCTGCCTGGCACGGAGCTGGAGCTGGGCAGGCATTTTTCTCTCAGCTCCATTGCTCCTCACTCCACTGGCTCTGCAGGAGCTGAGTGTCTGGGCCCTGGTGGGGTCTCTGGGCCCTGGTGGGGTCTCTGGGCCCTGGTGGGGTCTCAGCCCTGCCTCCAGTGGCTTTGCTGTGCTGCCCAGCGAGTTCCCTGTTCTCTCAGTGGAAGGATCCAGGCTGAGCTTTCTGGTTGGTGTTTGTGGCCTGGGACCCAGGGCTGCAGCACTCCCCAGGCCTGTCCAGTCTCGAGCTATAACCTGCCCACCTCCATCTTCCCTTTCCAGCCCAGGAACAGACAAATCTGTGCAGCAAGCCAGAGATTTTCCTTTTTGCTGCTGGCACTGGAAGGCAGGCTCCTGGTTTTAGGGCTGTAACACATGGTCAAGCTGCAGATGGTCATGTTGTTTCTCACGCTCTTTTCTGGCTACTAAAGGTGCAGATAATTAATAAGAAGCTGGACTTTAGCAGCGTTCAATCCAAGTGTGGCTCAAAGGATAATATCAAACACATCCCGGGCGGAGGCAGTGTGAGTACCTTCACACTTTGAATGCTCTGTAATAATCCTGATTTTAGTGGCATGTTGTTACACTAATCACCAATGCTATCTGCAGCCACGCTGCTGTCACATAGCCATTGGGGACGTGCTGTCATTTAACCCTTTAACCCAAAAATGAACCCTAACGAGTCCTGGACATGCCTGCCATGGACAGAACTAACGGCCCCGTGTCCAAACCACGTCTGTAACCAAACATCCCAGTAACCCCAGGGCTCTGCACTGCCTGGAGGGCTGGAAGCCTCCTGGGCCGTGGGATGGGGCCCCTGGCACAGGGTGATGCAGGAGATGGGTGGGTTTATGAGCAGAGCCAGTCCTCATTGCTCAATGTGCTGCTAAATTGGACATGATCCTGCCCACCATGTGAACGTGCCCGTTCCCATCAGGCAAGTATGATCCATGCAAATATTAAGTTTCTCCTTGCTAATGAATGTGTCCAGCAGCGCCCACGGGGGCTGAGCCTGAAGTGTTGTTGAGCTAATTGATTTGAACACTGGCATTTCCAGCTGTTCCCACATAAATACCAGACTCAGCTTTCAGTTACTGTGCCAGAAACCTGGAGAAACTCCACAGAGGTTGGTGGATTCACAGCTGGAGACAGTTTGGGTCCAGGAAAGATGCTGGGCCAAGGAAGGCACATCCCTGAGACCCCAGGCAGTGTCTCTGGGGCTCCTGGGGCCTGCTCTGAGATGTTCCCCATGGATTTTCCTTGATCTCTGTGGACGCCCTCCCTGGGAAACGGAGCCTTGCAGAAGGCTTGGCAGGTGAACACAGGGACACAGCTGGCTTTGCAACCTCTGGCTTGAATTTGGTGTCACTCTGCAGTTCCTTGCCAGGCCAGAGGAGCTGCTGTGCAGAGCTCAGACCCCTGTGAAGCAGTTCCATGGTTGTTCCTCTGCCTTACTCCGGGGTCCTGCCCTGCCTGGGCTGCCCAGGGTGAGGTGGGCCAGGAGCTGGTGCTGGCCACAAATCCCCACCAGCTGTGGCTGGTGCTGAGCTGGTCCCTTCCTCCACAGAGCTCACACCGTGGGCCTTCCCAGCTGCTCTGGGTTAAGAATTACCTGGATGTTCATCTGGGGGCTGTGATCCCTCCCCAGGCCCTGCCAGAGCTGAAAACCCCAGGGGCTCTGCGTGGCTGCAGCAGCTCCAGGAGCAGAGCCTGGCAGTGTCAGACTGTCCTGGGGCTCCTCAGGAGAGGGCAGCAAGAGACCCCAGGGCTTTGGGACTGAAACCCATGGCAGCAGCAGCCCCTGCCCAGCCAGCCCTGCTTCCACAGGGAGCTGCCACTCCCTGGGGTTGGTGCCTGGGTTTTGAAGCCTGTGGCTGCTCTGGGTTGGCCTTGGCATTGCTGGTGCTGAGGGTGGGATCCCCAGGTCTCTGGCACTGCTTTCCCAGGCAAACAACTCTGTTCCCCTTTTCCCTTCTTGCTAAAATGGGGAGGATCCTTCTGTGCTCCCCAGCAGGATGGGAAGGGATGACAGAGTCCTGTCTGTCACAAAAGGGACTGGGAATGAGAGCACAAAGTTCCATTAATTGCTGACTGCTTGTTCTGGAAACGAGGGGACTCTCAGTCCCAGGTCTCAGTGGTGCCTGAATTGCTGGGAGACCTTTCAGGGTCACAGCTGGGATTAGAAAGGCACCAGCTGCCCCTTTTTGGGTCTGTTTCCTACTTTCCAACCAAATCCAGCTCCTCTCCTGCCCTAGTGCATTAAACCTGTGACCTTTCCCCACGTCTGTGTCCACAGTGTGCTCCCAGACCCCAGGGGCTGCTTTCCTCCCCCTCTGTCTCCTGTCAAATGTGCCTTTTGGTCTGTGTGAGCAGCAGAGACAAGGCAGCTCGGCAGGGCTCTGTGCCTGGGGCTGCTGCTCCTGTTCCTGGCTCCAGGCTGGGGTCAGGGCTGTTCCTCAGGGCTGTGACAATCACTGAGGGTGCTGGGGCCAGCTGAGGACTGCAGGATGCCCCTTCCCCTGGGGCTTTGGGGTCAGCCCCGGTGCTGGGATGGGGAGCAGAGGCTGAGGTGGCTCCTGGTGCTGGTCTGGGAGCTGCTGGGAGGAGCAGCTCCTCTGCAGAGCTCCCTTTGGTGCTGGCCCATCCTCCTGGGGCTGCTGAGAGCATCGCAGTGCTGGGGAGCGCAGAGAGCAGCAGCTGCTCCCTGGGGAGGCCAGGCTGTCCCCAGAGCCAGCCTGAGGTGTGGACGGGGCATTTCTCCTGCCCAGCCCCACTCAGCAGCAGCAGCTGAGCCTCAGGGCCGGGCTCCAGGGTGACCTGGGGCGTTCTGGGGGTGGTTTGTCCCCCTTGTCTCCTGCTCCTGCCGTCGCTGCCGTGTGTGTGCCTGCTCTGAGGCTCCTCCCTGCTGTGTGGCTGCTGCCCAGCCCTGCAGCCCCGTGCTGTCCCTCTGTCTGTCCCGTGTCCCCGTGTCCGTGCCACCAGCGCTCTGGGGACGGGGGGGGGTCCCTGCAATTGCTGGAGCCCACCCCAGAGACATCGCGGGCAAAGCACAGCAAAACGGGGCTTAAATGTCACAAAATTGTGGTTCAATACTTTATGATTGCCATTTTAATTTCTATGATGTGAACTCCAGATATTTAGATTTTGCTTTGCCTTTTTTTTTTTTTTTTTTTTTTAACCCTTATTTCCGTTACAGCATTTTTCAGAAATGCATATTTTGGTCACTCTTTTGAAAGTTCTGTGCACATTGATCATTTCTGTTCTTTCAGTTTTTGTGGACATAAGCTTTATGTTTTACACCAGAAAAGGTATTTATTTTTTACGTTTTCTCTCTGGTATATCTCCTCCTTTTGGATGATGTGTATGCAAATCTTAAATTAATTACCACTCCACTTTCTCTCTCACTCGAGCACTTTAAAATTGCCTCTACTCCCCGCTCTGTGGAGAGGTGATCTCGTGCATGCTGACATGTTAAGAGGCTCCTGCACACGGGCATTAATGATCTCCCATTTCTGATGGCAGTTTCTTTGGTGTCATTAATCCTCCCGGGGCTGGAGCTGTCCTTTCCCTCCAACCCAGCTCAGGTGCTGCTGTGTGTTGTGCTCCCCCTCCCCAGCTGCCCGTGCTGGCCACCAGCTCATCCCCTTCTCCTCTCTCCTCCGGGCAGGTGCAAATCGTTTACAAGCCAGTGGACCTGAGCCACGTGACATCCAAATGTGGTTCCCTGGGCAACATCCATCACAAACCAGGTACCCCTGGGGCTCAGGGGGGTGTGAGAGGGGCAGAGGGCTGGGCAAGGGGCTGAGGGGAGGCAGTGGCTGGGGCACCCCAGTGAGCCCCGCAGTGCTGGGTGCTGTTCCCAGCTCCTGAGCCACCTCTCGCTCCTCTCCTGCAGGTGGTGGCCAGGTGGAGGTGAAATCTGAGAAACTGGACTTCAAAGATAAGGTGCAGTCGAAAATCGGGTCCCTAGATAACATCAGCCACGTCCCTGGAGGAGGCAATAAAAAGGTAAAGGGGCCCTGGGGACAGGTGTGTGCTGCTGTGGGTGTGAGGGGACAGGGGACAGTGGTGGCCCCTGAGTGAGCACCAGCCAGTGACAGCCTCTGCTGTGCTTTCCTGCTCTCTCTGCTGCCTCTGGAGTTTTTGTGTCTCAAACCCTTCCCACACCAGCCAGTCCCGTGCTGTGCTGCTGCTGTGACACAGAGCTGGCAGCTGCAGAGCTGCTGGATCCCCAGGGAAAGTGGAGCATTAAAGGCTCAGCTTTATTTAGAACAGGTGACTTTGCAGCAAACTGGCCCTCCAGAAGGTGATTTCTCCTTCCTGACCCAGGGCTCTGTGAAGGGAGGGGAGTGTTTGGGGGATTAAAGTGAGACACAAAAGGCACTCAGGGCAGGAGGGTGAGCTGGGGCTGAGCTGTTCCCACCAAGGCTTTGATGGTGACTTCAGTGAGTCTTGGCCAAGTAAAGCAGCCCCACAGCTGGGCTTCAAGGCCACCAAGTCCCCAGCAGGCAGGGGGGTGAGGACATCAGGTAAGCACAGAGCTGAGACTCCAGCCTGGCCACACGCAGGGTTCAGCTTCCCCGGGGAAAAGCAGGTTTTATCTTGCTTGTTTTTGCAGCACTTTTGTCTCAATGGGAGGGGAAGGTTCTGTTTCAGCTCCTGTATTTTGGCACTTTGTTCTTGGCCACGTGTTCTCTGTGCAGCTCCAGCTCTCACCTCCAGCTGGCCTCTGACTGTGGGACTGCTTGACTTCCTTACCCTTCTCTCTGCCGTGCATCAGCTCCCCTGTGCTTCACTGAGCCTTTTGCCATCGGTTTTGTGATTCAGTGATGGCTCTGTCACGTCCTGGCACATTCACTGGGCCATGGTTTGAAGAACTTGCCCTCTGCAGGGGAGTTTCTCTGCAAGGCTTTGACCCAGCAGTGGCATCACCACCTCAGCCCTCCGGCCTGGTGGCTGCTCCTCCCCTGCCTAAACCCAGCCTGGAGGAGGTTCTGGGTGTAACTGAGTCCAGGTGCAGCTCTGCTGCCCCTTTCCCATGTTCCTAAACCCCCTCCTTGCTCTGTGACACACAGATCCACACTGGGACTCGCAGTCTGCAGCTCTTTAGGCTGAGCTCTGGTTCCTGTGCTGGCTGTGCTGTGGGGAGCTGGGTGCTCTGTGCTCTGCCCAATTCCCTTTGCTCTCCTGTGCTGTTCCTGGAGTTTTCCTCCCTGGCTCCAAAGGCAGCCACTCTTCTTTCTATGAGTCAGTGACTGGCCCTGTTTTTCAGACCTTTTTCTCCCCAGTTTTCTATTTCTTTTCTATATTTTTTGTCTTTTTCCTTCTGGCTGGCATTTCTTGAATCATGGTTTTTGTTGCTGATGCATTTTTTGCCCCCCACTGCCCTGGGTGGGTTTCTTCACCTGTAGAGAGAGAAAGGCAAGGAAGACAAGACCTGGACCCCGAGCCCAGACCCCGCTGGGCTCCAGGCCCTGGTGCTGGAGCCACTCAGCCCCATGGAGAGCCAGCCCCCAGCCTTGCACTCGGCTGGGGAGGGCACCTGTAAGTAGCAAACCAGATCCAGTTCACCGGGAGAGGGGTTTGGCTCCTGGGAGCAGCTCCGTGGGCTGAGGGGAAGCTTCCCGTGCCACGTCCCCCCCATGATCTCTGCCAGGGGCGTGGGAGCAGCCCAGGTTGTGCCCTCTGCGTTCTGGGACCCAGGACCTCGCCTGGGGAGGATTTGGCAGCATCCAGATGCTCAGGTCCTGCTGTCCCCTCTGGTGCCTGGGACATGCTGAGGCCTGGGGACTCTGGGCCCTGCTCTGAGCTCTGCTGCCACCTCTCAGCAGCCGTGTCTGGGTGAACACCTGGCAGGTCCCTCTGTCCCCTGGCCATGCCCCTGACCGCCCTCCTCTCCCTCGCAGATTGAGACTCACAAGCTGACCTTCCGCGAGAACGCCAAAGCCAAGACCGACCACGGCGCCGAAATCGTCTACAAGTCCCCGACCATCTCCGGAGATGCCTCCCCGCGCCGCCTTAGCAACGTCTCCTCCACCGGCAGCATCAACCTGGTGGACTCCCCCCAGCTGGCCACGCTAGCCGACGAGGTGTCCGCCTCGCTGGCCAAGCAGGGCTTGTGATCGCGGCACGGCGGCCACCAGGAGAGAAGACAAGGAAAGGAAACGAAAAAGAAAAGAAACAAAAATAATAATCTGGCCTTCTTCCTCTGTTCCTTTTACAGCTGCTTCCCCGTCCCTAACTGGTTAATGATTTAACCTGCTTTTACTGTTCATTCAGCTCTAGCTCCAGGACTTCAAAATCAGTGACACTATGAGGTACAAAACCTCCTCTCCCCCCTGCTCCTCGGAGCGCACAGCCCGTCCCGTCGCGTCCCCGCGCTCCCCCTGCTCCTGCCCTCGCTGTCCCAGCCCTGCCCGGGGCCCCGGCGAGGCGGGGAGGGGGCCCGAGGGGCGGCCACAGCACGACGCTGACCCGAGCACCCCGCACCAGCACAGGGCAGCGGGTGGCCCTCCCGGGAAGGGGCAGTGACCTGGCCCAGCTCGTGTCCTGCCGCTGGCCGGGCTGGGTGCGCAGCCAGGGCTGCCCTCCCTCCCTCCCTCCCCGCGTTAAATTTGCCTGCTGATTTGGAAGAAACCTTTTGTTTTTATTTCCGAAAGCCGAGATGTGTATGAAGATAACGGCCAGGTACCCCCTAACCCGCTCTCAGCTCCGGCAGCTGGAGTCCCGGCGAGGCCGGGTGCCCGCTCCGAGGGGCCCCGGGCGGCCGTTCCCCTCTCCGTGGCTGTGCTGGAACCGCTGAGTGGATGAGTAGAGGCTTTTCCCCATTCCTTTGGCAGCCCCTCGTGTCGTAGAGTAGATTTGTCTGTATATGCTTGGACCGTGCCAGGGTGATTGTTTTCATAAACGAGCATGTGTTTGAAAAATAAATGCTGTAAGTAGTTTTGAGCTGCCCCGCGCCGGCTCCGGCCGTGCCCAGCCCCGGTGCCGCAGGAGGAGCCCGGCACCGCATGTCTGCCGGAGGAGGGGCACCCACAGCTCCAGGGCTGGGATGGCTCCTGGATTTGGGTGCAGCTTGTGACATTTTTGGGTTGTTCTTTTTCTTTCCCTGCAAGGTCAGCTCAGCGATGGCGGAGGTGGCAGCTCCATGGCTCTGCTGTGCCGGTGGCAGCGGTGAGACCCCGGCAGGACGCGGGGGAGGCGGCAGCAGCTCCCCCAGCCCGGGGCCTGCGGCTGCTCCCTGGCACTGAAGCCCCTTTGCGGGCGCTCCCCGGTGTGAGTTGGCAGCATCTCACCCCTCACACAGCACTGACCACCCCAGCAC
This sequence comes from Pheucticus melanocephalus, assembly GCA_013398405.1. Classification (NCBI taxonomy): domain Eukaryota; kingdom Metazoa; phylum Chordata; class Aves; order Passeriformes; family Cardinalidae; genus Pheucticus; species Pheucticus melanocephalus. The sequence goes on along the minus strand of VZSJ01005123.1, from coordinate 77,080 downwards.
ACTCGGGGACAGGAGCCAGTCGAGTTTTTGCTTTGGCTGCTCTTGTTCCTGTGGCTCCCTGGGGAGCACAAGGGGGTCCCGTGGCTGTCCCTGCCTGCCCCTTCCCTTACAACCAAAGAGGCCGAGATGCCACCAGAGCAGCTGTGTGTGTCCTGCCCTGTCCTCCTGTCTCCCCCAGGGGCCCCAGCCGAGCTCTGGGGGTTCAGCTGGAGCTGGGAGGGCAGAGGGGACCCCTGCACCCCCGGGCTGTGCTGCAGGGAAAGCCGTGCTTTCCCAGCCAGGGCTGCAATCCTGCTCCGACAGGGCTGGCGGGGGGGTCAGGGCCCCTGGTTGTCCTTGGGGGGGTGGCTGGGTGCCACCGAGGCTGCCAGAGCAGCTGTTCCTGGGCAGAGCAGCAATTCCTCCTGGACAGGACCTGTGGGAGCTGTGAACCCCCTCTCGCCCCTGTCCCTCTGCAGGGCTGGGCTGCCGCAAGCCTGGCTGTGGATGGAGATGGTCTGGGGGGCTCCAACCCTTCTCTCTGCAGCCCCAGGAGCTGCTTTATTGCTGGGGAGAGGCTGGTCCAGCAGCACCACCATGTCCAGCTTGTCACTCGCTCCGTTCACTCGACTCCATGATTGTAAGACTCTGTGCTCCGTCCCCGACTCTGTAGCGCTGTAGGAGCCGCTGCGCTTTTTGTCCTTTGTAGAACGAGCAAGTTGGGAGAACCCTCAAAGCATCACCTCCTTACCCCTCTGGGCTGCAGGACGGGGTAGCTGAGCTCGCCCGTCCTGTGCCACCCCTGTCCCCTCCGTGCAGCCCCTGAGGGACACCAGCACCCAGGGTGGGATGGCCTCGGTGCACCGAGCTCCAGTGAGCAGCCCCTTCCTACTCTGAGTGTCCTCCCCGGGGGCTGTGGGGTGCCAGGACAGCCCTTTACAGCCACCACGTCACCCGCTGTCCCCTCCAGCAGCCCGAGCCACGTCCCCTGCCCCAGCCCTGCCTTCAGACCCAGGCCCGAGGGTCCGGTGAGCAGCCGGACAAAACCTGACCCCCGGCTTTTCCTTTACTCCACACACATCTTGGGTCTGAAAAGGGTTAAAACCGGCACTGATTTAAAAAAAAAAAAAAAAAAAAATCGTATTTCTGCACTCCAAAAGATTTCTGCGTGTTAGCCAAGGTCGGTGCCAGCCTGTGTGGCGTTGGCAGCCCCGTGCCCCCCCGCGCCGCGCCGGGGAGGGGAGGGAAGGTTTGATCTCAGTGTATCATTCTAGCTTAGCTTCTGTCTGTGGGTGTCCATAGTGTATCGTGTGTTTAACAACTGGTTTACACTGTTGCCGTAAAAGTGAATTTGGAAATAAAGTCATTACTACGATAATGATAATTGGCACCTCTTTTGCATGGGGGGATGTGGGGTGGGGGATCCATCCGCAGAGCATCATCGGGGCAGGGACTGGGTTGCAGATTTTTACTTTTTAAGCTCCCACACTTCTTCCTGGGGCACAGAGGGTTGCAGGAGGGGTGATCCTGCCTGATGGAGCCAGGAAGGACACAACAGTCCCTGGATGAGAACCAGTTAACCCCAGAAATGTAAAATAACCCCCAACGCCAGAACTGTAAAATAACCCCCAACCCCAGAAATGTAAAATAACCCCCAACCCCAGAATTTTAAAATAACCCCCAGCCCAGGGGTTCCTCCTCTTGCTGACAATAACTGCTGGAAAATAACATCACACAGGAAAACAGAGGCCACTGCAAGGCAGGAGGGAAGCAGATGATCTGAGTGAGGGCCCCTTCCCTGTCCCAGCCCAGCGTTTCACACTCATCAAATGGAATATTACATTTTAATTTTTTTTTTAATCTTTTCTTCTTTTTTTTTTTTTTATAAGCACATTTGTGCTTTGCCAACAGAATCAAGACATTAACAAAGATCAGCTTCTCGGAAGAAAAGCATTTCTATATAACAAGGACATTACACAGCTCAAAGCAGGAAAAGAAAATATTTACAAAATACGAGGTGGGTTTTTTTTTTTGTGTGTGGTTTTTATAATGCTAAAAGGGTTATTCAGAATTTTCAACCTTATAAATAGAAAAGCACTTCTGCAGAGGGATATGGTAGCGCCGTTGTTTGTTGGGTTTTTGTTTTAAAGAAACAATGACGGATCCTTTAAACTAGAACAGAACCAAAACCACGAGATCATGTTGAAAATTGTGAAAACCCCGACCATGAAGCAGTTCAGCGACTATTTCTTTACGATTACAAAATGGAAAAAAAAAAAAAAAAAAAAGTCCTTTGTGGGTTTTTTTTTTCCCGTTTTTTTTTTTTTTTTTTTGGTGATGTGATTATACATAAGACAGGCACAATGCTAGCAACAGGACAGGGCCCAGGAGCCACACCGTCAGGACCGGGAAGCGTGACAATGGGGACGGTGTGCGGGGCCCGGGATCGCTGCGGGTGCGGAACCGGGCGGGAGGGGACGGGGAGGAACAACGAACTGGGGCTCCAACTCAAATACCTGTCAGGAGGGGCCACGGCGGGCGCCCCGAAATGAAACGGAACCGGCACCGCAGCTGGGACGGTGCGGGAGTGCAGCGAAGCTGTGGTGACCCCAGGCGGGAGCGGGATGACCCTGATCCCCCACCAGGAGCTGCCTCCATCCTTCCCTCTCTGCCCCCCTGTCTGACACGAACCCACCTGCGGGACCCCCGGCCCGGCCGCTCCTCGCTCACAGCTCCCCCAGCTGCACCGGCCCCAGCCCAGCTGAACAGCCTCACCCCAAAGGGCATCCAAGTGCTCTGGGAATTCTGCTCCTGCTCAAAGCATCGGGGGCTCTTCCCCTCCCTGCCCTCGCCACACACCACGTGTGCACAAGGTGCTTCCCAACTCCCAGCCCTGCCACGCCAAGCTGAGTGTGGAGCAGCCACAAGGTCCCTCCTTTCCCCCTGCCAGGAATGCAGCCAGAGCCACGGCTGCTCCAAACCAGGCGAGAAGGAAGGGACAGGTGTCCCCAGGGGCAGAGCGAGGATCAGGGAGGGACAGAATCCCCCCCTTTGGATACCTGGAACAACAACCTGGGGCAGGAAAACGCAGGAGGGTGAAGTGCAGGTGGGCACTCTGCAGGTGAGGACAGCCAGCCAGTGAAGGTTGCAATTCCAAGACATCACTTTTCACCACTAATTTCACTCCACTAAAACCTTTCAGGGTGGGGGGAGTGGGTTAAGAGAAAACGACACCCTTTTGGTGGGAAAAACTATCCCCGAAATCTGCTAGTCAGCTAAATCCTGTGCTCTAGTTTTATACACCTAAAGGAGGGAGGAAAGGGGAGGGGGTCTGGTGGGCTGCTCCCCTCCCGAGGCTTCACTCCGCTGGGAGGAATCTGGGGGCTCATTCTTGTGACGAGGAAACATGGAGAAGGAAAAAAAAAAAAAAAAAAGAAAACAAAAAAAAAAAAAAAAAAAAAAAGAAAACAAAAAACAGTTTCTAAACTCCTTAAATTCACTAAAAACTGTGAAAATTCCCGGCAGGATGTTTGAATATCAAACGCAGATTTTGGAAGCTTTAATGCCAAGAGTTAGTTCTGTGTGTTGGTTTGCTCATGTCTCCCGTGTGTCTCTATCTGTGCGCTGGCCGCAGAACTGCGGAGCAGGAGGAGGAGGAGGAGGAAGAGGAGGAAGAGGAGGAGGAGGAGGGGGGGGCCAGCGGGGCTCGGCTCTTGAGGCTGGGCAGGCTGGGCGAAGCCGAAGTGCCATCGCATTCCCGGGAGGATTTGCTGCCCGACGTGCGGCGGGTGCAGCGCGAGAGCCGGTCCTGGGGGTCGGGCTGCTCCTCGCACTCCGTCCGGGGGTCGTAGGAGAGCGGGAAGGTGCGGCGCTCCCAGGGCTGCACGGCCTGGGGGAGAGACAGGAGTCACGCAAAATCCCCGCAAAATCCCCGCAAAAGCCGCCTGTCCTCGCTCCCCGCACGGATCCGGAGCTCGGAGCTGCTCCTGGTGCGGGTTCCCAGCTCGGAGCAGCGTCTGGGAAGCTTCAGCAGATGCGGAGAGGACACTGAGCCAGCTGCTGGCGGCGCTTCCCCTGCCCTGATCCCACCTGGGCCAGCGCTGCAGCACCACCCACAGGCGGCTGCCAGGCTGCTCCCCACACCTGGGCCAC